>CAUYQG010210330.1:0-73171 GCA_963574415.1 Tarsius wallacei
CCGGCTAATTTTTTGATTTATTGTAGAGATGAGGTCTTGCTTGCCCAGGCGGGTCTCGAACCCGCGGGCTCAGGCAATCCACTCACCTCAGCCTCCCAAAGGCGCGGGATTACAGGCTGAGCCACCGAGCCCGGCTTAATCACAGTTTTAAAAAAAAATTTCTGATCTGGTAATTCCCACATTACAGCCATATGTGACTGGTTCTGATACTCGTTCAGTTTCTTCAAACTATGCTTTTTGTTTTTTAGTATGCCTTGTAATATTTTGTTGATATGATGTACTAGGTGATGTCATGATGAGGTATGGGAGAAGAGGACGTGTTCTATGACTTTATGATTAGGTCTCAATCTTTTCTGAGCCTGTGCCTTTGGACTGTGAACTTGAGTGTTTCTCAGTTCCACCTCTCCCTTAGGTAGGGCAGGATGGATAGAGGGGGCTGGAGTTGAATATTTCCCTTCCCTCAGGTACATTAGGCTCTGGCAGATTAACTTCTCATGAGGGTAGGCCTTATTTAAATAAAATGCTCTGATGCATCTCTGATGGGCTACTTTCCCCTCCCATTACCAAAAGCATGAGGTGATCTGTCTCTAATATTCACTGTGAGGGCCTGGCAGAGCTTCTGGAGATGACAAAACTTAAAAAATTGTGCACTCCCCCTTTCCACCTCCCTTCATGAGGGTCCCCTCCCAGAGTTTTTAACTGCCAGACTCGTCCACACTGAGCCTCCAGTAGTCTGTCATTTCACGTTTAAGTTTTTTTACCCTGGTACTGGTTCCTGCAAAAGTTTCTGCTCCGTAAGCTGTGACTGTCTGTATTTACTTGTCTTTCCCATTTTTGGAGAAGCATTTAGCCCAGTGACCTCACTTCTCTGGCAGGACTAAGAAGAGTTCTTGATTTTTCACTGTGTTCAGCTTTTGCCTTGTTGTTCTGCCTTATTATTGTTTTAATCCAACATTTTCTTTGTTCCAAGTTACCTCATGAGGGTGAGGTAGTGTTCACAGCGCGCTGCCAAGCAACAGTGGCTTTCCCAGCAAGTGGAGACTCATGGCAGGAGCAGAAGGCGAAGCGAGCAGCCATGATGGTGGGCATTCTGATTGGTGTGTTTGTGCTGTGCTGGATCCCCTTCTTCTTGACAGAGCTCGTCAGCCCCCTCTGTGCCTGCAGCCTGCCCCTGATCTGGAAAAGCCTATTTCTGTGGTTTGTCTACTCCAATTCTTTCTTCAACCCCCTGATTTACACAGCTTTTTAACAAGAACTACAACAATGCCTTTAAGAGCCTCTTTACCAAGCAGAGATAAACACAGGGGTTGGAGAGACACGGGTAGAGTTGTGAGGAGGAATGGAACCTGCATCTCTCTCCTTCACCAGTGATCTGGAATCCTTTTCCTGGGATCCTTTTCTCCATAGCTGAGTTCTAATGATGTTTTGAGCACTATACCATTGAGTGTGGACTGTGGAAACAGCAGTGCCAAGGCTCTCAAGAAAGACAGCATGCGTGTGGCAGGTGTGCAACTAGGTCTTCTTCCCATGTGCGTGGCAGTCATTGCTAATCAATCATGGCATCTCTCTCCACTGAGCAGAATGTCACTTCAGAATCCTTTCCAGGACAGCACTTCAGGTGGCTACTGCTGATAGGCTAGAATTGACTCAAGAGTTGAAGCTGATTTGTTCATCTTCTGACAATACCACATTCCTTAGAGGTGGGTTTCTCAGCACAGGGCCCCAGTGGACTGTTTTGTGACCCATCAGGAGGCTGTTTCCTTTGTGAAGGAGTCCCCCCATACCCTTTATGCACCAGACCTGACTTTTCTTCCTCAGCCTCCTATACTTCCTCAATAAGCCAGTGTACCCCAATTTGTGAGTCGATGAGGATCACCTGAAGTTTTGTTTAAAAAATAGTTCAGTGCAACCCATACCTACTAAATCAGACTCTCAAAGAAGAGGTCTGTTAATCTATGTATTAAGTTCTCAAGATGCTTTTATTTCTTAATCAGTGAGAGATGTTCCTGGATGCTTAGGCTGCTCTTTAAATTGCATTCCTAGGGTGTGTGAGCCAGGCAATGGTGATGTTTAAATTTAAAGCTTGTCAAATGAATCCACTATGTAGCCAGAGTTGGGAACCCCTGGTGAGGTCTTTTTTTTTTTTCACAAGGGAGAGCAGCTGTGAGAAATTTTCCTATTACTTCTCCATACTGACTTGTATGTACGATAAAAATACTTTTGAGGCATTCATTTCTAGGCTCAGAATAATTTTCATTTATGGTGCATACATAAGTATATGACATTGAGATGGAAAAAAATGAGGCCTGTTGTAGGACTCAAAACACCATCACCAATTCCCTCCCCCTCCCCCCCAAAAAACCGCTGTAGTGACTCTTGGTCTTCCAGAAAATATTAAATGTGGCCCAAGTATAAAAGAATCCAAGGACATGAACTAAATCATCTTGGTCATAGTCTACCTGATTTTGGAGGTGGGCTGGTTGCCTGCTGATTAGGCTTTTAAATTTGCACAAAAGGGTCCACTCATTTGATGTCTGAGTTATACAGACATTCTTTGCACTTACGACTATAGAGTATCTGTACTTTGGGGTTCATCAGAGAATATATAGTACCTTTTCCAAAACCTTTGGGATGAGATGAGCTTCAGAATCCAGAATATTTTTTAGATTTTAGAAAGGCAGTATGGTACAGTCTGTATGCTAGGAAGCACCCCTGGCTGGGTGTGGGGCAGAAGCCTTTAATCAACACCTGAATATTTTTGCAGTAAAAATGTATGACTATATACACTATGAGAAAAGAACTAAAAGTAGCCTCACATCAGTGCAGGTCATTTGGGTCAGACCAATTTTGTTGTCAGATGAGATACAAACAACATTTCTCAACTTTTTTGTATTATTCCAGTTGTGGATAAGGGATGGTGGGCCAGTATAACCTCAAAGAATACACAGTTCCAGATTTGATAGGTCCCAGCCCTGTTAAGAAGAGGAATTCTGAACAAGTGGTCCAACCACTCCATCACTGCTAGAGTTTGGAACATCATGAGCGAAATCAGTACAGTACCTTGGACAGTCTTCTTAGAGTTGTATTTTGGAATTTTGTTCTTTTTCATTGGTAGATACTACAAAAAACATTCTTATGAAGCCCATTAATACAGTTCATATGAGGATGTTGTTTGAGTCATCTTATTACATTCTTTGTGAAGCCATGCTTTATTTTCATGATAACGATGATTATTAATTTGGCTGTTTCCATTTTCATTTTGATCAGGAAGCACAGAACAAAATGTCTGGCTTAACTCTGAAATCTCCGTAAGACCTGGTAGCCTACTTATTTGTATATAATGCTTCTAGCCAGTCTTGAATTCCAGTTCTTTAGGTTTTCCCTATCTTAGTGTTGTTCTATGTTCTGCTTATATTTTGTTATTGTATTCTGCTTATTTCCCACAACTCGCCTTAAATCCTGTTAAGGCAGGGAAGAAAGTAATAAATACGTGATTGACAACCTGGAGAAAGTCGAGCAGGTAAGGTAGGTGTGTAGTTACCAGTCAAATGGTGTTGTTGGTCATCCATCATTGCTGTCAATCATGTACTGTCTTTTAAGAACTGGAGCTCAAGCTTGGGTCTATTAGGGATTTTCTCTTCGTGGCTGAAATAGGGGGTGTTAATAATCTCCCATATCTCCCTTCATAAAATGCACATTCAGGAATACATTTTCAGAGTACCATTTATTGAGCACCCATCATGTACAGCTGCTGTACTAGGTTTTATATACAAATGACCATTTACTCCTGCATTCACCCTACAAGCATAGTCCTCCTCACTTAACTACATTCCAAGAGGGTAAGTACCTTGCCCATGGTCACACGGTGAGTACACAGCATACAGGTATTTGGACTCAAACCTGTCTATATCCAACCATAAGAAAGATGAATGAGAACCAAACAGAAATCTACCTGAACTCCATGGTTTAACTCTGGCTTCCATGTTACAGCACGCAATCTGAGTAGACCTTTGCAGATTTCCCTGCTGTGGTGGATCCTAGCTGGATTCCAGGAAGAAGGCTTAGACGAAGAGTTTGAGTATGGTTGGGTGGGCACCTATGGAATTTTCTGGTTTAGTTTTGCTATTGGATAGGATGCTTTTATAATTTTAGAGATTGGGACGTCATGAACGAAATTAGTACAGTACCCTGGACAATCTTAGAATTGTGTTTTCGAATTTTGTTCTTTTTCATTGGAAGATACTATAAGAAACATTCTTATGAAGCCCTTCAAGGCATTTCAGATGAGGATGGTGTTCAAGTCATCCTATTACTCTTTGTGAAGTCATGCTTTCTTTTCATGATAATGAAGATTATTTGGCCTGGGCTTAGACTTACTGCAGTATTATTATGGAAGCATCCCACGCAGAAGAAATCACATTTGTATCTAGCATCCTTTAAAAAAGGCTATTTGCTTATTTAAGTTTGGTGATAACTTCTGCTGGACCTTTCAGACTTGAAATTAGCAATGCCTTCCATGACTGCTCACTACAATTACAAGATGCTGAATTTCTGAAAAAGATCAGTTATGACTGACTTTATACAAGGATATACTTTTGATGCCTTTTAATTCAGAGTATACAAAATAGAATCTTATTGACAAAAAAATCTGATTTGAAATTAATATTCCAGCAACAGCCTTGCTACATATAATATCTCTGCCTATTCTGCCTATATTACCTTTGCTTATAGAACATGATTAAGATGGAGTTGGGAAATTCATCTCTTCCCTATGTGGACTTACTTACTAATGTATCACTAAGATGTCCTAGTGTCAAAATCCAATTTCATAAAGTTCCAGGCATATAGGAGGGATGTAGCTAAACGAATGGTTTTATTTCATAAATTTGGTCATGTATAACATATACCACATGCTACTTTTCTCCCCTTTAACATGGCTGCCATGTTTTTTCATAAATGTCTGAGGGAATTAGGATTCTTGATTTCTGTTTGCTGTGAGCATCTATTTCACACATGGATTCAATGCCCAGAAACCTGCTCCTCTGGTCCCTTACCTGATGCCGTCACACTAAGGCTGGATGGTGTAGAGAGGTGTCTTTTAAACTCCAGTTCACAACCAGCAATCTGGTGGTTGTCTCAGTCAGTAATTGTATGCAACTACTACAAAATCTTGGTCATACATAGCAACAAGCCTTTATTTCCTGCTCATATGCCTGTGGGTTGGATGAGATTTCATTGATCTAGACTGAGTTTTTCTGGGCTTGACTTCAAGTTGCAGGTTGGGTCTAGGCCTCATCTGTGTGTCCCTCATCCTGTACTTGGGCCAGGAGAGTATGGTTTTCTCAAGAGAGAAAAGCAAGAGGGTAAACCCAACCACATGCATTTTCAAACTTTGTATGAAGCCTGCGAATGACCCATAGAACAAGCGAAAGCCCAAAGTCAAAAGATAGTACTTCCCATCCACCATGACAAGGTATCTGTCAGTCAAGAATAGAAATGGGTAATTCAATGTTCAGCATTTAAAACAAGTAGAACAGGGAAAAGAAATCAGAATGTAGTATTGAAAGGGTAAGTACTGTCTTGTAAAACTTTTGTTTGTTACATTTTAATCTGGATTATTTCGGTGATCTCTTAACTGGCCCCCTGCATTGCCTCCGGAGGGATCCCTATTAAAATGAAGTCAGATCACATTGCTTTTCTTCTCAAAACCCTCCAGTTCTTCCCACACAGGTCCCCTTCATGTTCCTCACACTCACCTGCTGGGTATCATCCTACCTCAGGGCCTTTACAGATATGATCCCCTCTGCCTGGAATCTTTTCCACACAAGTATCTATATGACTCACTCCCTCGCTAGTCACTGAGTGAGGCCTCTCCTAACTTCTCAATATAAAATTGCAACCAGCACCAAACCAGACACTCCTGATGCTTCTTCCTTGCTTTAAGCAGCATGTTGAAACAACACATGATAAAATATACACTTTTACCTTGATTGTACGTTTTCCCCACTGGCAAGTAGCTCTAGAAAGATAGCCTCTTTTGCCTTTGTTCACTGTTGTATTCCCAGGACCTGGCAGTAGAGACTTAAATATTTCTTGGTTGAATGGACTAGCTAACAGGGATTTATTTTTCTCATGGAATAAGAACATGGAGGCAAGTGGTTCACAGGCTGGTTCAGCGCATCATGCCTTCAGGAAGCCAGGTCCTTTTGCTCTGCCAAGCTCAGTGTGTCAGGATGTCACTTCTCATGGTCTCAAGATGATTGGAATTGCTCAGATCATGTCCTTTTTCAACAACTTGCAAACACAGAAAAGGAGGGCAGAAACTTTCCTACTGCATCTTTCACTGATGATCAGCAGGAACATCGTTCCAGGAAACCTTAGCAGTCTTTCCCCCAGTGGTCATAACTGGGTTAGATATCCATCCATAAACCATCTCTTGGCAAACAAATGAGATTCCCATGACTGGAAAAGCTGTCATGTTCCTCTCCTGGGGCTGACGCATGACCACCCCAGAGTGGGACAAAATCAGAGCTGTGCTGGTAAGGGAAGAGGGGTGGAGAAGGATCACACACAGCAGGGTGTGGTGACAGTTCGGATACCCCGCTTCCACATAAGATGGGCATAGCTTCTGAAGGAAGTTAATAGCTTTACTTGAACCATGGCTCAGAGGTACTATCGCCATCTTTTTTTCCCACAAGTCAGAGGAACCAGGGTTACACTGTGCTTCTCATGAGATGACGGCAACCCTGCAGGAACCTCAGTCTTTCCCAGGGCTTAGCCATTTCGGTCTAAACCCTTGTCCCCATGCCCTCCCTGCTGGCCCAACACACTAGCACAGTGGGAGCAGGACCAGCTCAGTGCTTCATCATCCTGAAACTGCTGCACCAGAAGAGGACAGCCCCTTTCACATGGCCCATTGCCCCCAAGACAATCTCCCCAAAAAAAGAATTTAGCTATGACTCAAGGACTTTATTTTCCTTAAGAAAGCCAGAATCTTTTTATCTCTTAGTTGTTTCTTTAAGAAAAATAAACCAAATTAAAAATTAAAAACTATTTATTTTTGAATAGATAATACATGTACATGGTACAAAATTCAAAAGGTACAAAAGGTGTACATTGAAAAGTAATCCCCACCCTCCTCCCAGAGACAACCAATGCTGCCAGGTTGCTGGGTATCCTCCCAGAGATATCCTAGGCATACGCAAGCACATGTGGTAGACACGTGTGTGTGTGTGTGTATACACAACATACACACACACACATATGCACACTCACAGCTACAGACACACATTTTTTTCTCCTTTCCAAACACTAGGGGATCATTCCATCGCATTACACGTGGAGCAGATCCACTCTTTAAAATTTCTGGAAAACATTTCATTGTATGGACTGGCCATAATGTATTTAACTGTGTTTCAATAAAAACCCTTGTACGTAGGAAAGATTCTTAGACGTAGCACTGCTAGTTCAGAAGGCTGACACATTTGCAAGCCACGGGGCTTGTGAAAGTCACACTTCTGCAACACCGCATCTGGTGCTGCTGCCCACGGGCTTCGCAGTGTTGTCCCACTTCTTGGTTCATGTGTCTGAGACGTTTCTACTAGTCAGGCTATCTTTAGATTCATGATGCATTTTGAGCCAAAACATACTTAACATTAGTGTGGTCCCTTTCTTTCTGTCTCCCTCTTTCCCTACATGTGGAGGAAAAACAAAATCTGTGAAAGGTAATTCATTTGAAGAGTTTGAAACATCTGAAATTTTTTCATCCCAACTTTCAAGGTTAGAGTATAACAAACACACTCTAAGAGATACCCTTCAAAATTGCTGAATAGAACTGTCTACCTGTGCTCAAACTAAGCCTAAATTAGAAAAAAGGCTAAATCTATTTTGCTATCATAGGGATGCAAAGTTGCCATTTGGAGAAGCCACTTTATCCAGCCAGCATTTCCTGATCGTTCACCTTGAGGCAGGTGCTGGGGAGGCTGTGGTAAGACAGGCAAGGCCCCCATGTTTGCTGCTCTTCCATTCCAGAAGGGACGGCAGGCAACAGAGAGATCTAGGCAGTGACACGTGCCATCAAGACACACTAAGAGAAGGATGTGATCAGGGCTGGAGGCTGACATCAAATGGGTTTGTATGTGTATCAAGTGGGCACAGAAACACCATTCAAGACCTTGAAGGGGATAATAGTCTACGCAGAGGGGACAGCAGGGCAACAGCCATGGACAGGTGTGAGCTTGGTCCGTTTGGGAAAGTGACATAAGGCTGGCACGGAACATCCACAGTACTCCCTGTGTTGTCAAGTAGGCTGCAGACCAGGCACTAAATCCCCCCTGGGTATGCTACACAACACTTATTGTGAGTAGAGGAAAGACAATTACAACACTTTTCATGTAACATTTTTAGCCTATCACCACGTGTGGTAAAGAGAAATGCTCTGGACGGAGTATAAAGGACCACGAGAGGGCAAGGGGGATTCTAAAGATGCATCAAACAAGGCACTTCCCCTGGCAATGCCCAGACACAGGGCAGACAATGGCACCCCAACCTATGGGACCCTTCACTTACTGTTTTTGACTTTGAGGTCAACACTGGCAATAAGGAAATCATAAAGCACGTCCTTAACGTGTTCTTCCTTCTTTGGACATGGTGGCTTATGCGTAATCCCAGCATTTTGGGAGGCGGAGGCGAGAGGATTGCCTGAGCCTAAAGATTCAAGGTCAGCCTGGGCAATGCGGTGAGACCTTGTCTCTACAATAAATAAAAAAATCAGCTGGTCATGGTGGTGTGCACCTGTGGTTCCAGCTACTTGAAGGCTGAGGCAAAAGGATCACCTGAGCCCAGCAGGTCAAGGCTGCAGTGGCACATTCATGGCCACTGGCCACTACACTCCAGCCTGGGTGACAGAGTGAGGCTCTGACTCAAAAAAAAAACAAACAAACAAAAAATTGAAGTGTTCTTCCTCAAAGCACGCTTTAATCCAGCATTTGCATTTCAGAACAAAGGATGAGGCTCAGCCAAAGTAACTATTAACAGTTACTGCTAGAATGCCCGGTTCTCTCTTAAACCAATTATCAGTCACCTGCAAAGTGAGCAAAACCAGACCATTTGCTGTAGTAGAAATCAAGGGGCATAGATTAGGTCAAAGTTTACTATACAGAATCAGCTTTAGGCAGGTCCGCTTTGGTCACTACAGAGATCAGGCCTGTCAATGTCACAACCTTGAGGCCACAGGAATGGCACTTTGTGAGGTAGTAAGAGGGCTGCCTGAAAGCCTTCTCCATCCGCTGCTCAAGGTGTCAGAAGGTTCCCAAGGCGACAGTATTGTCAAGGAAGTTTCCTAACTTGGTGAGGAAAGAGACCTCTGACGTGTATCAGCCCTTCTTCCTTCTGGCTGTGCTGCCAGATTTAGCTGATACTGGCAGGACCCAGTTACCCTCAAAATATGGGTGACGAGCCAGAACCCAGTTATAACTATGAACTTCAGACTCTAACGAGAGCTATGCCTGACAAATCTGGAATTTGCCTTCTGTTAAAACACTTCTCAATGTGACTTTTCTTTAATACTTTGCACCTCCCTCTAGTGGTATTAGCTGACCCCAGTCATCCATGAGAGGCTGAACACAGGCCAAGAACAAGAAACATTCTAAGTGTCTCCCCAGGAACCTTGTGATCATCTGTAGTCTTATCCTGCCCATAGCAGCTCTGACTTCGGTTTAAAGCAGAGCAACTCCGTGTCCTCCATGAGAAGCACATGGGAAGGAGGGGAAACCCTGATCCAGAAGAGACTGAGAATCCAGGCACCAGCAGCCTGCCCTGTAAGCACACTCCCTGTGCTGGCTGAGCAGAAAGAACTGTCTACTTCTTGAAGAAACCTGGTTCCTCCTGATGTGCACATTTAAACTAGTACTTAAGTAACTTAAAGATGTTCCTCCTCTTCCATTTACTTCTGGAGAAGCCTGCGGGCATAGAAGCCTGCAACACCAATACTATGTCTGGGCACGCAGAGAGCCATGGACTTGAATGGACCCTCCTAGGCAGCTTCAGAAATGATCAGGGGTCTCAGGACATCTCCTTAGCCTGTATGGCCTAACTCTAAAGCCATGTAATTACTTACAAAGGCACGTCCATGCTGCGGGCTGTCTGCAGCAAATGTGGACTTCTCAAGACTGGCTTTTCCAATCTCATTCCATGTGTTTAAGCAACAGAAACTATTCTGTAGTAGGCTTTGTGGATTTAAAAAAAAGGGATATGATATTATGGACTAAAACCAAATAAAACTCTTGAAACAAGGCCAAAAATAAATGTCTCCACTTTCGTAAATAATTATTGGTTGCTTTGGATTAGTCATGCTATACTTACCCATCAACACAGAGGAGTAGACTCCAGAATCCCAGCACATCCCCTGCACCTGCCTCCCTACCGCCTGTGGACATTCAAATAATCTCCTAACTGCTCATAAACTAGCCAGGGGTGTGTCTATGAGCTTCTTAACCAGGTAATGTAGATGTTTCCCTGAACCTGAAATGACTCCAAACATGGTCAAAATGCCGTCTCCTTCCCTACCTTCAAAGCACCATCTGTTCTTTTCTGATTATTTGCTTGAACTTTGCTGAGCCCCTTCAAGTCTCCCCATAACCCTGGCCCAGGGACCATCAGAGCTGCATGTGGCCAGGAAGCGGCCGCACATGGCACTTTCAGACACTGCTGCTTCCTCCCGACTCAGGCAGGCTTTGCTGGCCACAGCACAGAAACCAATGGCTGTTTTAATCAAATGCGCATTTTGTTTTTTGTTTTAAGTCTGTACATATCAGCCCTGCTTAATCACATACATTAGAATGGAGTGCAAACCTGACATGGGGCTTACTGAACATGACTGAGTGGCCGGACTTCTGAAGTCCAGGGCAGGAGGAGCTATTTGCTTTGCACTGCTCACTGCCAGAAATAGAGTCAACCTCCCTTTACTCTTTGAGGACCTCCAAAGTCTGATCCCAGCCCTCTGTCAAGACTGGTCTGAGCCTTCTGCAGAGACCGGCTCATCTCTTCCTCTTCCAACATGAGTGCCTTGGACACTCTCCTGGGAACCCTCCTCAGCTTTCATTCTAGTGCATCTTTATCTAAGATGGCCTTTTTGCCTAACTGCCTGTGAACATCATCTTCCCCCTTCAGATCTAGACCAAATGCTGCCTTCTCCAGGAAATCTCCCTGGATCACTGCAAACCCCACTGTTCTTTCTCCCGACACTCTGCCTGCTGAGTGCCACGAATGGTGTGTAGCTCTCTTTCCTTGCTCAGACCATGACCTGTCTGAAGTGGAGACACATGAAAAGTGCAGGGGATGCACAAGCTCATTTACATGTTGCCTGTGACTCAAACGACAATTGGGCAAGGGAAGGCGTAACTTTTATTGCAGTGTCACATTTTCAATTTTTTTTTTGAGAATTAAACTTGAGTAATGTATAAGAATGAAACCAATGACACTGAGCTTTCATTCTAGTTCTATGTCACCAAGTCTGCTGGCTGGTACCTGAAGGAACAAAAGGCACCACGGGCAGGTGAAGGGCCCAAGGGATGGCCGTTCACATGGGCTGATCATTCAGCTAAATGCCTTCTGTTTACTGAAAAAAGTCTCAGATGGCCAAGCTCTGGGGTCAAATCGGCTACATCGGATCCCTGGGCCACTTGCTGCAGGGCAAGAACTTTGTTGTAGAGTTCTCTGGGTCTACCGCCGTGCTTATTTCTCAGTGGTTGTTCAGTCAATACTTGCTAAACAAGTGAAGTCTTCTTTACTCAGAGTCCATACAAGTACGGGTACCTTCGTGAGTACATTATTACTGGAGAAATAAAAGTTGAAATGACAGAAAACAAGTACTGCCCATATTCTTCGTAGGATGTTGGGAGCTATCCAAGCCACATGTTATACTATCTGGTTCCATCAATAACAGCCCACACAGATGAAACAGAGGCAAAGAGAACAAAGAACGCATCCAGGTTATCGGACATTGTACCTGCTTCTCTCTACTGTCACTTTCAGAACCATTTCGTATCTTGTGGTTGACATATGGCATTTAAGAATGAAATCAATGACATACGACGATGGCTGGGAACGTTCAGGAGGCCTTGGCTTTCACCTTGGACAGCAGCACCTCATTCTTGCGGCCTTCCTAGAGGTGAAGCAGAGAGAATACGCGTAAAGAGGTGATGACTATGTTAGCACCCATGTGAGGCCAGGCCAGGATGGTTGCACTGCCCTTCTCTCCAGCCCCAGGGGAGATGCCTTCTGACTGACTAAACCAGTTTCCTAGTATGCTGCTACTAACATGGCAAAACTTCCAGGTGACTTATTGACATTCAATGCCAAACAGCTGCAATGACGCTCAGTTTCCAGGCTGTCCAACTTAGAATAGGGTAAGAGGATAAGGGACTGTCATTCTGAAAGACTTTATGAAGTCTCTGAAATCTCAAGGAGACAGCAGCAGAAAGTGCACTTATCTGCCAGTCTTGGCTTACTGTTAGAAATAGGGGAAGGGTCTTAGAGACAGCAGCTTGAGGCGTGATAAAAGGCAACCCTCGTTTACACTGTAGGCAGAGCATGTAGAGAAGTTCTAACAGTGAAGGCTAAGAATATTCTTAGCTTTAAGAAACTCAGAAAATGAGACATTCATCAGGGGACAGCTCCCCTTCCTTAAGAATGAACTGTGTGAAATAAATGGCTTCATGTGCTGAGGGAGGCCGCTGGCCCCATCCTTGGCTGTGGAAACCAACATTCAGTGGCACATGTCACCTCTGCACCACTGTGTTCTCTCCCTGGGTCCTCTTCAAAAGCTTTTCACTATGTACCCTCTTGCTCCTGTTTCCATGGGTCTTGACAGCTCAGACATCTCCACCTGCACGAGACCTCTGACAACCCCACCCTCTTCCCTGGGCAGGGTTACAAGGAGTCCTAGTTTTAAACTAGGAGGTGAAGGTAATAACAAAAAGGGTCTGGAGAGGCAGAGCTCATGGGATCCAGGTTCAGCAGTGGTCAGGGCTCCAGTGGCTGCACGTATTTATTATGGGAGAAAAACCTTCATTCACCCTTGAATATTCTGCATTCAAAACCCCCAAAGTCAGTTTTTCCACCTCCCTGGGCTGGGCTTAGGCACACCCAGCTCTTTGGAGACTCTCTGCTCTTTTTGACAGACTGCAAAGACTGCAATGACTTTGGTTACTTAGACAAATGCTGACTCATATACAGGGTTCAGACTTAATAGCTGGACACCTGGGCTGTGTGGGTAAGGATGAATTCTTCTGAGACTGTCAGAAGCAAGGTGCTCTGACATTTCTGAAAACAGTTTTTGGAAGAAAGAGGCAGTTAACTTTTGGAGGGATGAGATGAGAAAAATGTGATGTTGAGTTACATTTGTTTTATTAAAAATAAGAAAGTTTTCCTTTTTAAAATGAGTTGAAATTTGCTTGGGGAGAAAAAAGCCTGAGGGGAAGGGGAGAGGAGAGGAGAAGAGATGGAACAAAGCAGATGGATAGTTACACTGTTATATGGTTTTACTACTCTCTCTACAGTGTGTATTGCTGAAGATTTCCATAACAAAAATATAAAATAAGTAAATTCATTTCAACTTTGTCCCCCCACCTCACCGTTTAAATAAGGCAAAAACAACTCAGAAGCATCAAAACATTACTGTCAAAGAGCCCGCACCAAGAGTAATTGTGTGAATCACAGCACACTGAGATGATGTTTGAATTTTTCAGTAAAGATACCCTACACTGTCACCTGGTGTTGGGAGCACTGATTAAATTTCACAATCTACTCGAAGAAGCCTTTTGGGAGACTACAGAGTGATACTGTCTGTCTCTTCAAAGCGAATACAAAAGAGGTCCTATAGGTGTCTCTAGAATAAAAAGGGAAAATGTCTCATCGCCTCTGTTTCTTTCCTACTATTGAAGACTATATTCAAGCTCACTGTGTGCAAGTGAGTTCAGTTCATTCAAGATTATGCACCTAAAGCCAGCTTCACAAAAATGTACGATCTGCATTCATCCATGCTATGCTGGAATTTAAATTTAGGTTCAGGGTCTGATGAGAAACTGTGGTTTAGAGACACAATTAATGTAACACTGTGATTAGGGTATTTCAGATCAAGTACTGTTTCCCAGCAGACTTGTAATTAACCAAATCTCCCAGGGTTGAGGAAGTCAGTGGGATTTCAGAGAAAACCCAATGTCTCTAATCAAAAAGGCTCTGAAACCAGAGGAGACTGGGAATCAGGTGAGGGCATGACTTGGTTCCTCAGTGGTGCCCAGGGGCATCACTGTTGCTCACTTAATGTGGGGTACACCAAAATCCAACAAAAGACCGTGTTCTGAACAACAACATTGTGCTTTACGTGAAGGATAATTATTGTCCAGTACAAGTGCCGTGCTGGGGACCAGGATGTGGTGAAACTTGGGAAAATGGGAGAAGACCAATGGGGGTATTGGGGCAGGTACAGAAGGCAGAACAGAGAGGATTCTGGGAGATGGCTCCACCCTGGGATGGAAGTTCAACTTTTCAAATGTTTTTCTACCTTAAATAAGATCTTACCTAAAACTGCAATATGTAAAACAGAAAAATGGCAGAATTAGTCTGGCCGAAGATATGGTGTAGAGACTGGGGAGTAGCAAGCAAGCCTCCAACATCACCTGTGGTGGCCCCAAATTACCTCAGAGGAGCTTGTGGGAGAAAGTTTAAGACTTTGGAACACTGACACATGGCTGCCAATTTTACATTTTTGCCAAGTAGAATGTTTAAAAAAAAAACTACCCACCATCGCTTATTTCATAAGAGAAAGGCAATTTTAACACTAAAAATAAGAGGACATGCTATTTTTTTTAAAAAGGTAAAATGTATTTAAACGAAATACATAAGAACTTATTACATTCCCTCCTCCCCTCCTTTTCTTACTTGCTTTGGATTGAACAGAACTTAGTAGGCATGGGAAGCAGCTGTCTGGGGGTCTTAGGGAACTCTAAGGCACCATCCTCCATTTCTGATTTGAGGATAGCTGTGTACAGGCGGAATATGGGACTTCTGATGCTTAATATAGCTGAAGAAACTGCTTCCTGCAGAGGTTATCCTAAGACCTCATCTGAGAGCCTGCAGTGCAAGGATGAGCTTTGCCATTTCATTTTTATTTGCTTTGATTTTTGACAGCTTACACTTATCCTCCTCAGCTTATTTGCTTTTTGTTTCTATACTGTCAAAAGGGCAGTGATGGCGTGTCCAAGCAATACTGGAGATGTAATTCTCCTCTGGGCCTTTTCTCTTTGTGAGTAATTTTGAAAGGGAAAGGGCCAGGTGCAATGGTTCATGCTTGAAACCCAGCATTTTGAGAGGCCGAGGTGGGAGGATCACTTGAGCCTAGAAGTTCAAGGCTATAATGACCTATTATCATGACCCTGTACTTCAACCTGAGACCCTGGCTCCAAAAAAAAAAAAAAAAAAAGGAAGAAAGAACCCTGGAGGGGAACAGTGTGTTCATATTATTCCCTGCCAGCTCACTCACTGGCCCTTGCGGAACCTCACCTGCAGCCTCTGCCAATCACAAAGGTTCCTAGACCAGAGTGTCTTGCCCCAACACTCCCCCGTGCCACTGCCTCAGGGTCTTCCTATGTGCTACTCCTGCTGAAGCACTCTTGCTCTTCCCTTGGGCAAGTCCTGCTCACCCTAGAGAGGTCTTCCCTGACCACACTACCTAAACCAGTCATCTCACGTGGCAAAGTATAGAGTTGTTATTACTTATTTGTTATGACTAGTTCTAAGCTTGCCATCTGTCTCCCCCACCACAATGTTTGTTCCCTGAGGAAAGGACCAGGTCTGTTTACAACCTGGTATCAGGAGCACAGCAGGAGCTGGAAGAACACTGGGAAGGATGAAAGATTCTGAAATGCCTACGAGTTGTAGTTCCCAAAAGTTATATCACAAGTAAGGAAGTAGAGAAGAAGGGAAAGACAGAAAGGAAGAGAGAAAGGTCTTAAAAATAAACAGAAACAGACTTATAGGAATGGAAAGATTATAGTTTTTATTCTGCAGGCCAAACACCAGGATACAATCTACCTTTAACTCTGCTGTGTTTACAGCAGTCTCTAAACTCACCAAAACTACACGGATTTTGGTTAGAAAGGAAAAAGGAATTCCTGAAAAGAAAGCTGTTGTTAGTCTGGCAAGTGATAACATGAAGTCTCTTGAGGGTGGACACTTCTCTTTCTGTAACAATGAAAAGTAACCCTGCCCAAATGCAGGGAAGAAAACCAGGGATAAACAAAACTCAATAGTGTCAGGTGTTAGTAGGTGTCAGATTCCAGTGCTAGATGTTTTATATCTTTCATCTGACCCAATAAAACCCACCAATGAGGAAACTGATGCTGGGAGGGTTTAAGTCACTGTCCAAAGTACACAGCTGATATGTGGTAAATGCAGGATTTGAACCCAAGCCTGTCATACTTCAGACTGTGCTCAGCTGTTCTCTCCTCCTACATGGCTTCTCAAGGGCCTGCACCATCCTAAGATTGGCAGGAGGGAAGATTCTGTATCTGAATCCCTAACAAACAGTTTCCAGGTGACCCTTGATATTAATTGATGTCATTTTGTGAGTTTAATGCAATTACTAAGTGCTAGGAAGATGAAAATGATGTAATGTCTCTTAGAACATTTAATTAGACCTCAAGATGGGCCACAGAAAAATGCAATCTTCAACTACCTGCATGTCACATTTTGTTGCCAGATCACATCAGCGTCTTGCTTTTTCCCTTTACAGATCAGAGGAAAACCAAAAAAACTGCTCTGGTTTTTAAAGGCTCATCTTGAGGTGAACACAAATCTCCCTTTAGCTGAAAAGTGCTGCCCAGCCTTCCTCTTACCTCCTTGAACTCTTTCACAGTCTTAAAGTACAGCCTCTGTTTTTCTAACAGCTCCAAGTACTGGTCATTCAGCTGGTCTCTTCTCATTTTGTTCTCTTGCTTCTTCTTTTCCATCTGTTGAAACATTTTGGGAAATGATGATGAAAATGCATGTTTTGCCCAAGGGCTGCTGGCAACATACAAAAGGCAACCATTATTAACAAATTCATGGATTTTCTTCCAGTATTTACTTTCTAGACATAATTTTTGAGGTTGGTTTATTTATTTCCATGATATTACATGGAGGCTGTGTAATTTATTCAGCCATTCTGTCAGTGGGCATTAAATCTTCCTCCCCCTTTTTTTGTCATTACAAACAATTTCACAATAAACAGGTTAGTGATTCTCAACCGGGGTTTGTTTTGCCCCTTAGAGGACATTTGTCAGTGTTTGGAAACAGTTTTGACTGCTACAATTATGAGGAGGGGATGCTTCTTGTGTCACTGGGTAGAGGCCAGCAATGCTGCTAAACATCCTACAATGCCCATGACAGCCCCACAACAAAGAATTATCTGGCCAAAATGTTAACTATGCTAAGACTTCGAAACTCTTACTTAAATAATTTGCTCAGACAACAAAATTGTGTCTCATCCTCTAACATGAATATTTCCATGTTATTATAAACTTTCTACAAATTATGTATTTTTAAAAACACACAATATTCCTGATCATTGCTTACTTATCCATCTTTCTACTGGTAGACAATATAGGATATTTTCAGGATTCTGATCTCATAAATAGATGCCAGACTTCGATTTAAAGAGTCTTTTCTAAGTTACGTAAAGGCTTATTCAATCAGCAAATATTGACTGAACACCTACTGAGAACCTACATGGTGTGGTGAACAGGACAGTCACTGCTCCCATGTACATTCTAGAGACAGACACTAAGTAAGCACCCTAACAGACAGATACACATTAAAATTCCCAGCAGTGATCTGTCCTATGAAGAAAATGAAACAGAGTTAGGTGATGGAGAGGAGGGTGAATGCATGGCCTCTTAAGACTGGATGGTCAGAGATGGCTTTCTAAGGTGACACTTGGACACAGCTGGCAGTGCTATGCACTGTATTTCCAGAAGGTAAACTCAGAGCATCAGCTGGCCAGGAAATCAGGCATAAAGAGTTATGACAGGTGTCCAAAAGCTTGTTGGAGGCTCTTCCCTGGCTTCACTGATGTCTGAACATGATTTTGAGTTGCACTTTGGAAAGGGTTTTACAGTTAGTAAGCACAAGTTACAGGTGAATTGTCTGCACTTTACTCTGTAGTTCTCTTCACTTTCTCCACACCATGGGCCTCTGCTGACCACACAAATGAAATGCAACTTGGTGTCCCCAAGGCCTATCCCACATCCCTCAGAGGAAGACCCACCCTATATGGAGATTATTCACCTGGTCCAATCCCAGCTTGCATCCAGCTCCTGAGTCCCAAGAGTCTGTGTTCTCCTCTTTCCACAGCACATGGATACCTGCTGCACACCTGTGCCACGTCTTGAGTTTGGTACCCTACCTTGTTCCCAGGTCTTCTAGAGTGGGCAGTCTCCTCAGGGGTCGCTGGCCAGTGCCCTCCCACACTTGGAGCCCTGGCTCAGCAGCCAGTCCTGCTCCCTGAGGACAGAGTCCCCACTGCTGCTTGCATAGGTCTCTCATAACAGCTCCTGGTCCTACCCCCGTGACCCAACAGCCCGCCACAACTCCCACTGCTGCACCTTCTGAAGCTGCAGACACTTTTTCTGCTGGGCTGGCTGGGATCTCACAGCTAGGTCCCTCCCTCTTATTAAGCACAGAAAGCAGCTCTATCTAGGCCTCTCTTCTCTGCTCTGTGATTTAGAGAAAATTTGGCCATGAATGATTTTGTTCTAGTGATACAGACATGCACTTGAGTTCAATTATGGATACTTGAGGTCTTATCTAAGACCTACCATGAGAGGAATGTGGCAATCTAGACTGTGCTTGAGACCAGAAAGAACTGGGTTCAAATCCTAGCTCTGCTACTCACTGTATATCCTTGGACAGCTTATTTAATGTTTTTTGTTGTTGTTGTTGTTGTTATTGTTGTTTTTGAGTTGAAGTCTCACTCTGTCACCAGGATGGAGTGCAGTGGTACAGTCACGGCCACCACAGCCTCAACCTGCTGGATTCAAGCGATCCTTCTTCCCTAGCCTTCCAAGGAGTTGGAACTACAGGTGCGTGCTACCATGCCCAGCTTATTTTTTGATTTATTGTAGAGACAAAGTGTCCCCAACTTGCCCAGGCCTGTCTTGAACCTCTGAGCTCAGGTAATCGTCTTGCCTCGGCCTCCCAAGGTGCTGGGATTACAGACTTGAGCCACCACACCCGGACTATTTAATGTTTTTAAATGATAGGTCCTTTAGCTAAATAAGAATAATGTCACCTAGAACACAAGTTTTATTATGACAAATATGTGATTTTAAAAGTTGAGTGAATGATCCATCATTTGGTTCATAAGAGCTGCTTAAGAAAGACAGGTTTCTTAACATTTAACATCCTAGAAAGTATGAGGTAAGTGGTAAGAGTCCCACTCACTCTCAGAATCAGGAGCTGACTCTTCATTCGCATACTCTACTCAGCACCCCCTTACACAAACATAACATTCCCATTCCCTGTGTCATCACCTTTTTACTTCTTAGGTCTGTGAGGTGCTTGTGCCAAGTACGTGCTCACAGTATTCCAGAGGTCCAGAGATCTTCTCTGAGGAAGGTCAAAAATCCTACCTATGTGACTCCCTCTTTACTCAGAAACCCTTAGATAGAACATAAAACCTACCTTAACTCCGGTACCCAATCCACAACTATCACATGACAACCTGAACCTGCCAGTTCTGAGGATCTGTGCTTGGGAGGACATCTACGGAAGCAGGGTCCATTATGGCACTATTACAGGGAGGGCTATGTTTTTGTTCTTTTAAACAAACACAACAAAACACACCCATCTAAATGCATGCAGTTCGATTCAGGGTGCCAGTCAATATTCAAACCCTACCTGGAACCCTCTTTGAGAACTGCTCTTAAGATTTCACAGAATGAATTCATTAATTCAATGAATAGTTCTTGAGGAACCACCAGGACAAGACGTTATGTTAGCCACTTGGGACACAGACCCCAGAAAGACAGCCCACTCTGCACTGGGTCCTAATCACCTGTATGGTACCCACCCTCTAGTGGGGAGACAGACACAGCAGTGACTTTCCTCACTGGTCAGCACTGAGGGGCCAGCAGCATGAAGCCTGAGGGAGAGGGGAAAGAATGAAGGTGTTGGGCCCACTCACTGCTCCAGGAACACAGCTCCCTGTAAACAGGAAGCTAAAGTCAAAGGAAAAAACTCCAATGAATTCCTGTTGCTTTTTCTACGAACAAGAAGAGATCCCTGAGGAGAAGCAATGGCAGGGTGGAAACATCCAGCACACTGACACCTGGGTTGTCACAGGCTTTTGGCCAGCCAGATTATCTCTCTCCCAGATCACGGAGAAAGGACTCCTCCACTCTCTGCAAGAGAGCTCATCATGCCTAGCGTGCATGTACTCGTACGAGCAGGCGCTGACTCATGTCTGCTTTCATTCATGTGTCTGAGTAGTCTGAGAAATCATGCTTGTTACTAGTGATACCTTTTTCCCTCCTTTGACATCATTCCACTGAAGTCATTAATGGGGAGGTTAATGACATTTTTGTACAGGGCAAGGGATATGGCACACTTCTGCCCTCAGCTCATCTCCTGAGATGAGATTACAGGCAGCATGAATGTCTTCTGTAAGTGGGTTTTTAATGGTGGCAGGACCTACAGGCAATTCTTTCTTTCATGTGTTTACATTGTGGCATCACTCATTGGAGCACTTTGTCCTAAGACCATGAGAGGAGAAACCCTAAGTTCCCAGAGATTTTATTGCTTTGTTAGAGGACCACTTTGGTGTGATACATTGTTATTTTTTATACAGAACTGAAAGCAAGAGATATTTAGAAATACTCTTTAGGATTTCTTTGGGAACAGTGGTAGGAAACTGCAACTGTGTGTCTGCCCTCAGCTCAAGTAGTCAGCAACTTCACCTTACTCTCAACAAAACAGGGCTCACCTGAAGAGCTACAACAGGAGGAAAACCCCACCCATGCTGCCCCCAGACTAGGTGGTACCTCTCTTTTCTCTTCAGACTTCCGAGGCTCAATTGCCTCTCACTTTTGTAGAACTCAGTTCAGTGATGATTTACTTTTTTTTTTTTTACAGAGAGTTCCTGCAAACTAAAATGTTCCCAAGATCCTAAGATGCCCAAGAAATGAATCTCTTGTGGCAGAATGACAGGAACCAAAGATCCAGTTGAGAAAGTGATTCTGGGCAAGAGAGGAAGCCTGCTGGTGAAAGGCAGTTTCCTCATCTGTAAAACGGGTGTAATACTATTCACTTGAGAGCTTTTAAGAGGATCAACACATTGCCTGGCACACAATAGGTGTTTAATACCTGGGAGCTACTGCTCATAGCAGCCTTTGAACCACCAGATGTTGGCAGCTTGTGGGGCAAGTCCTGCCCACTACAGAGTCAGAAGCAAGGTGGGAACGCCTCTGCCAAAATGAGTGTCTTCAGGATTGAAAGCATATTCAGAGAACAGCCAGAAGAGGCCTCGTCTTCCCAGGAGCTTCCCCATCACCACTATGAAACCTGGGCTGCGTTACAGAAAAGAAGTCATCTGACCTTCATTCTACTTTGCTTAATTCCTTCCACAATCTGTTCCATCTGACGCAAAAACTGGTCCCGCGCAGCAGGGGAGGCCATGGCTCTGAAAGAAAAATCAGGAAAGGTTGTGACCAGCACACAGGACTCTGAGAAAGGGGGAGATGTCCAGGAGTTAGGCCTGTACCCGGACTATGTCCCAAAAGGCAACTGGGCCCTTGCAAGATAAAGTGGGCCCATGCGCCCTGATATCCCAGGCAATTAAGAATTCTAAACCTCTCAGGAAGGCATGGAAATCAGCTTGTTCTTATAACTGCATATCAATATTTTCCCACTTTCTCTACAACTTTAATATGTATTTTCTTAAAGTAAAATAAAATGTGATTAAAATCAATAAAAATATTACTTTAAATTATGGTATATACTGGTTAAGAAATAAATTTCATTTGGTTTTTAAAAGTTTTGAGAAACTGCTCAAGATTTATAGACATATTCTGAGATTTCCTAAAACCAGGGCTGAGAAAATTTCCTCTTTCTAGAAGCAGTAGCTAAACGAGATAGTTTCCTGATATCCTAAAACCTTTCTCATCACTGCCAACTCTGCAGAGGGCAGGACACCAGGAGGATGAGAGATCTCTCTCTCTCTCTGTCTCTCTCTCTCTCTCCCCCTGTCTCTCTCTGTCTCTTTCTCTCTCTCTCTCTTTCTCTCTCTCTCTCACACACACACACACACAAAACCACACACAAAAAAGGATTGGGAATTCTTCCAAAAGATGGACTGACATAACTTCACAAACACACTCAAGCTGCAGGCACTCTGAATTATCAGGAAACAAAAATGAAACCACCATTTTTAGAACTGGCACAAGGTTGTATGTTACTAACTGAATCTGAATCTTATCAAGGAGCTCTGGGTTTGCTTTTTTTTTTTTTAATTTAAATTAGAAAAGGAGCTTAAAATCTAGAACTTGTAATTAATTAAGAGCTCATTCTTAATGTGTTCCCAGTCACCTGCATGGGAATAGCAGAGATCTGTGCTAGAAAGAAAGGAAGTGTGCTATCCAGGGAGCAAGCCCTAGGGTTGCCTAGATGGTGGATGGGCCAATGGACATGCTTGAGGGATGGTATGATTTGGGCAAAGGTGAACCTTGCCACCCAATTTTTGGAGGAAAATAAATTCCTTTCTCAACAAAGTAGTTTAGAGGATGCACATTAACTTAAAAACAAAATCTACTACAAAATTTAAAAAATTCTTTAAAAAATTTATGTAGATTATTTCATAATCTAAATTTTAAAGCATCTCTATGTCCTCAAGAACAAACGGTATTAATCTGATCCTACCAAGACAAGACTAATATACAAAGAGATCATAGTAAGTAGGCACAGTCGAATTATTTGAAAGTTAACTTTTTTTTCTAAGCTCTTCCTTGCTGTTTTTGAAATTCATTCTAATGTCATCATATTTTTGCAGGAGCTGAAGGACAGTACAAACCACGATACATCTGCACTTAGCAGAAGGGGTGTTAAGA
The DNA here is from genome assembly GCA_963574415.1 of Tarsius wallacei. Taxonomy (NCBI): domain Eukaryota; kingdom Metazoa; phylum Chordata; class Mammalia; order Primates; family Tarsiidae; genus Tarsius; species Tarsius wallacei. The sequence continues at coordinate 23,139 of CAUYQG010210330.1, forward strand.
ATCACATAGCCAGCAGCATCAAGTGTTGTGTGTACCTTTCTCAATCACACTATGGCAATACCAGGTGGGCTGAACACAAAGCCAGGGTGAACAGGGTATTTATTGGAAGCTAGACTGATAGTACTTACTGTGAGAAGTTCTCATGAATCGAGTTAAGCAGACTAATCTGGGGAGGTAAACAAAAACAAAACTGTAAGTAAAAGGCGGAAAGATTCCTGAACTACCTCAATCCCTGATGCTGCTTCTGAAAGGAACACACACTCTGTTTATGAAGATTAAAGTAACACATTAAAGCAACATGTTCTCAGTCCCGGTCTTCCTCAAGGAATCTATCTCCCTTTACTCACAGAAAGCTCCCTCTTCCTACAACATATTACCAAAGGAATGTAGGTCCAGGGCTCTCTGAAGGAATCCGGATCCCGTCTGAGAAGACACCAAGCTAACACTAGGGCTCTTTGGCCAAGCTGCCACCATAAGTCCCTTTCTATCTTGTTAAACACTGCAGTTTATTTTCAGAGACATCAGCTTAGGCGAGTCAGTCAGGGTAAAGAGTGAGAACTCTAAGTCCATTCTGATCCTTCTCACAGAAGCTTCTTATTAATTTGGCCAGCTGCTGGGTGGCTGAGCACCTCTGAGAGGATGCATCATTCAATGCCCCAGGGGCACTGCCTTAACCCCCATAGCAGGCCCTCTACCTACAATGATACAGTCCTGGGAAAGGCTCTGGTTAGAGAGTCCAAAAACCTGGGTCCTCTTTCTGGCTGTCTAACTACTCAACTTGGAGGCTCAGAACTCATTAATTACCATATTTGAACTTCAGGCTCACAATCTGCAATGTAGAAATATATCCTGTCCTTACTACTCCACGGGGAAGTTTTAAAGCTACAATATCAGAAATAAATGCTTTTAAAATAAAACACCTCACTTATTCAAATGCATGACTTGGAACTTATTTATTTATTGAGTTGGAGTCTCACTCTGTCACTCAGGCTGGAGTGCAGTGGTATGCTCACAGTCACCCCAGCGTCGACCTGCTGGGCTCAGGCAATCTTTCCGCCTCAGCTTTCCACGTAGCCAGAACTATAGGCATGAGCGCTACCAAGCCCGGTTAATTTTTTGATTTATTGTCGAGATGCGGTCTTGCCAAGTTGCCCAGGTTGCTCTCGAACCCGTGGTCTCAGGAATCTCCTTACCTCGGCTTTCCAAAGAGCTAGGATTACAGGCTTGAGCCACCACAACCGGCTATGGCTTGGAATTTAAAAGCCCAGTCCCTTCTCTATCCCCTCCTCGACCCCCAATTTTCCTAGTTTTTAAAGACAGCAACAACTTTAAACACTGCTGATGAAGGAAGGTCAGTGGGGTTCAAAGCCTTCTGAGAAGTGGCTGTCCTTTCCCTAAGTTATGGTTGGCAGATCTTGCCCTTGCTAAGTAGGAAGACGCCCAGGTAGGAAGGCTAGGGTGTGGGGCAGAGCTATTACCCAAGTCTGATGCAAATACCACCAAAAACATTCACCCATTCAAATATTTACCAAATGCTAATTATGTGCCTGTCACTGTGTAAGGCCCTGGATACAGAGACTGATAAAACCCAGTCTTCCTTTCCTCAGGGAGTGTCCTCTAGAAGGTGAGAGATTTATCTGGTTTGATTGACAATAAGCAATAAAGGTGACAGAATTACAGCCTCAATTTGGGTTCAGGTAAAAGATACATCCCTAATATTGTTCTTGTAAGGTAGTAATTTGTGCAGGTTGCAAGGTGATGACAAAACGAAAACACATTCTGTCAATCTTAAGATATATCGAGAATCTACCACATGCAAGAAACTTTACATGTTCTCCTTTTGTCTTCATTATAATCATCACCCACACAACCAGGTGTTATCCTCATTTTACAGGTGAGAAAAATGAGGTCAAACTAAAACCCAGGTCTGACTGACCCCAAAACCTGTGCTCTTTTACTATACTCTCTGTACTACATTGTGCTGCCATTGTGAAGACCAGGACTGTTCTTTTTATAATCAAAACACAGCTGATACTCTGCCCCAGTCATTTTTCATTCAACCTGGGGGAACCTTGTACCATGAATTTAACCGGAGAGAGTCACAGAGTAAGATGGATTTGGGGGGGTGTCCATGGCAACCACTTTTCACCCCTGCTTTGAGTTTTATAATCTTTTTAGTTCATGCCTACAGCTGTCACTAATGATTAAATATCTATTTTTTGTGTGTGTAAATATAACACGTCCACGATCCCTATTTCATCTAGCTGGTTCCTGCCTTTCTTTAAAACTTAAACTTGTCTCACTAGCTCCAGAGCTCCTTCTATATGCCTTTTAATGATGGTACTTCTCACACACTCTAGGACAGCTACGACAGCTGTCCACTGGTCTTACTTCACCACAGACAGTCTGAGCTCCCAAGGAATCCTGCACTTTCTGACTCTGTTCCCCGGCACTTGGCATATAACAGGCCTCTTTCCACCACACTGAATGCACAGTTCTAGACATCAAGTTCATGTGACTTCCTGTAGTCAATTATGCTGTTAGCTGCTCATGTGATTAAGCCATTTGCTTTTTACAAAAGTTCTTACCTCTTTTTCCAAATAAACCTTTTTATCATCCAGAGTATTATATAAAGTGAAGAACTGCTTGGTTTCTTTGTGCACTGCTGAAACTGTAAATGCAAAGAAATCAGCAGGTGAACAGAACAGGTATCAGAGCAACCTAAGCGCCCTCTCCCCATGAGACACACCACCAACACTCAGGGCTCTCAGGGCTAGGTGAGCCCTCTCTGTGGAAGCCCCAGAGTGCACCAAAAGAATCCCCCGGAAGCTCTTAAAAAAGGCTCAGGACCAAGGAAAGGAGAATGTCTGCAGGTGGGACCCAGGTGACAGTGTGTACTCAAAGTTGAAAACCACCACCACAAATAAACCAGTTATCTTTACCCCATCTGACTCAAGAACTGGGTGGTGGTTGCAGATGTTTGATAATAATGTCTTTGGTGTAAAAACATCCTCATCAAATGACTTTAACATGAGTGAAATATACGAATGCAAGGTATTATTATTATTACTGCTAAAAGCCATGAAGCAAACAAGAATTGAAAATTAATGAAAAAGGTTTAACTTAAGGTAGAAACTATTTTCTGCTGAAAACTGTCATTGCTGATGCCTGCCTCTGAAATCTGAGTTCAATGTTATGACTGGATTAAATCTCAGGCTGGTAGGGCAATACATGTGACAGGAACCATGACTCCTCCAATAGGACAGTATTCTTTTTTTTTTCTTTATTTCTTTTTGAGTTGGGGACTCACTGTGTCACCCAGGTTGGAGTATGGCTCACAGCCAACTCTACCTCCTGGGCTCAGGCAATCCTTCTACTTGAGCATCCTGAGTAGCTGCGACTACAGGTACACAGCACTACTCCTGGCCAATTAAAAAATATTTTTTTTGTAGAGACAAGGTTTCTCTATGTTGCCCAGGCTGGCCTTGAACACCTGGGCTCAAGCAATCTGCCTGCCTTTGCCTTCTAAAGTGCTGGGATTACAGGCTTGAGCAACCACATCTGGACTACAGTGTTCTGTCTTGTACCAGGAAGGATGCTTTAAAGACTAAGACCTCAAGGCAAAATCTATAGTGGATTTTGAAATGCCAAGTGTGAATTGCAGGGTAGTGGCATTCTGGACATAGGTACAGGCTCACAGGTCAAAACGCAATTATGAGAAGGGTGGGTACTGAGAACCTGCAGGGGAAGCTGATGGTGAAGCCAGCCCAGATGATGCAGGACTACGTACAGTGTATTCAGGGTCCCAAAGACGATCCAGCAAGTTATGGGGAGCTATTAAATATTACAGCTTTTAGAACAAGGGTGCAAAATGATTAAATTTATTTTTGAGAAAGGTCTCTCAGGCAAGAGTGCAGAGAAGGAATTAGACCCTGGGCAGCAGTAAGAGGAGGGAGGCTACAGCAGCAGTCAGAAAAGATGGACTTGAAAATGACCAAGAAACAGAACTGGTGAGCAGCCTAAGTCCAAGGACTAAGAGGGGTCCAGCCTGGCTCACAGGAACATGGGGTTGGAAGGCTGAATTCAGTCTTACGCCTGTTGAGTTTGAAGTATCAGGGGACATGCAAGAGTGGGAGCCTAGAGAAGTGGTGATTAGTTCTTGCCTGGGGTGGGGGGCTCAGGACGGATTTACAGCATCTGGGTTGGGTCTTGAAGAATTTTGCCTGACAGAAAAGGGGGATCAAGGTACAGAGAACAGAAGGAGTCAAAGCTAAGATGTCAAAGTTCATGGTGTGCTCAAAGGCAGTGTGGACTGGAGAGGCCACAGTGAGAATTCAGATCAAGAAATGGGTCCAGGCAGCTACTCAGACTTGGGTGGATCCCAGACATAATACCAAGAAAGGATTTAATCCGCAGGCCCTGGGGGAGCTCCTGAAGACCCCTCAGCAGAGAGAGAAATGATATAATCAGATGTGTGGCTAAGTGACTCAAAAGAAGTGCTGCAGGCCAATGGATGGTCATATAGCTAAGATATGATGCAAGTAAGAGCAGATATGGCAGGAGTGGTAGAGAAAGGCAATGGCGGCTTTGAGGGCCACTCTGAGCCTGATGAGACATGGACACCGACTCAGGCTGAGACAGATACAGTGCTGGGTGACGGGGTGAATGCGATGCTGTTAAGGGTAAGACTCACATTAGCCAGAAAGTTTGTGGTGAAGAGCAACGAGTGAGGGCTGATCTATATAAACTGGGGTCACTATGTTCTTCTATGTGAAGCTGAAAGTATAGGAGCTCAGGAGAAGGCTGCGTGGCCGACCAGAATGAGGGCTGGTCAAAGCATTAGTCTAAGAGCTCGACTGGATTCAACAGTGTGTCACGGGAGGACAGTGAAAGCGCCACAGTGCTGCTCCTGGTCCTGCCGAGCACACCTGATGACGAAACAGAGTCCTTTCTGGTGGTGGCATTCATGGACTGTGCTCTATTACATTCTCCCCCATGCTAAGTGGGACAGAGCTCCTTGCCTCCTGTCCCTCCCCAGCCTTGAAAGCTTGTTTGTGGCCGAAGCACCTACTCTGGCGGTAGAGTTCAATAAATCTCTTCTGATACTGTATTAGCTCTGCTCGGCTGGGCACTTCATCAATCTTGCGGTGCAAAATTGCTATTTCTCGATTTCTTCGCGCCTAAAAGCAAAAGGGAGAAGGAAGCAACACTACTCGGTAAAAAGCTTTTACATGGTCTCTGGGGAACCAAAATATTGCCTGCACCCCACTCCCCAACCACATGCCCTAGAAATGCAAGCACAACATTCTGCCACAGGCTTGAAGGTCTCATTGCAGATTCTGAACGAGTTTTCCTACTTTTCAACGTGTGGGAGGAGGCATGGCTGTGAACGAAACCACAGAAGTCACCAAATTAATGGACCAGGAAGAAAAACTCTGAATGGGAAAAAAATGGGAAAAACTTCTGTGGGCAGAGACAGCCCCAAAGGACTCTAGTGCAGCTAGCTCCACTGTCAGGTGAGGACAGGCAATGACAGGAATGCCTCCCAGATGACCAGAAGTTATGTCACCCTTCTGCCTCCACATACACTCCAAATTCCTCAGCCTGGCTGAAAAGCCCCTACAGTCTCATCCTCAAATAGCTTCCCAGCACTTTTTCCCTTTGGTAGAGTGAGGAAAGCACCCTGCTGAGTGGGTCTAGGAAGCAGGGCACTGTGGTGTGGTGTAGCACAGGGGCAGCTGCTGCGGGAGCGGGCAGCTCACTTCTGAAGGCTCCCACCGCACAGCTAAGCAGGCTCTCCACATGGCCTTTCTTCTGTGCCTGTGTTCCACATCCAGCACGGCCTCCCACTCTTGGGGCCTGCTTCACTGGTAGCAGCAGATGTGGATCTCTGATTCACCGAGGAAATATGAGCCTCCAGGTGGTAAATCTACCATCAACCCTGGCGACCAAATCCAAAATAGCGTCTCCACAGTTCTGGTTAAAGGGAAGGATGTCTTTCTCCCTTGGGCCAGGGCTTACACTCCTTAGGAATCGTAAGATATAACTACACAGTTTTTTTTTTTTACTGCATCTTTAACTTTTTCCTATCTACTGGCTCCTTCTCATCAGTATTAAAATAATGCTCATCGCTCGCTCCTTAAAGAGCTCTTCCTAAAACCCTATCACCTATCTTTTTTTCCTTTTTTTTCTCTTGACTTGGAGTCTCACTCTGTAACCTGGGCTGGAGTGCAGTGGCATGCTCATGAATACCCTAGTGTCACCCTGCTGGGCTCAGGCAATCCTTCCACCTCAGCCCTTCAAGTAGCTGAACTACAGGCATGTACCACCATGCCCCAGCTAAGTTTTCTTGATTTATTGCAGAGATGAGGTCTTGCTGAGTTGCCCAGGCTGGTCTCGAACCCCTGGGCTCAGGCAATCCTCTCACCTCTGCCTCCCAAAGTGCTGGGATCACAGGCGTGAGCCACCGTGCCCAGCTACCCTACTACCTTCCAATCACCAGCCTCTGTCTCTTCCCTTTTACAGCCAGACACACTGAGAGCCGCACACCCTCAGTGTGTCTACCTCCCTCACCCCAGCAGTTCTGCTTCAGCCCACAGCAAACGGGTCCTCCCAGTGCCCTACTGAGCTGCTCTTGCCAAAGTCACCATGGACCTTCTCAGGGAAATACCTAATGGACACTTCTCAGGTGCTAGCTTTTCTGACTTCCAGTGGCCCTTCTCATTCCTCTGTTGAGCTCTCTGCTCAGCCTCCACAAGTCTTGTGCTCTTGCTTTCCTGTCCAGCTGTTAAGGCTCATCCTAATTGACGGGTCCCTCCTTTTTCTCTGTATGTCCTCATGTGTTGTGCTCACCAAGGTTTAGTCCCAAGATCTCTTCTACATTTTCACAGTGCCTGTCCTCATCAACACGGGGCAAGACATCCAAATCTTCAGCCCAGACAACTCCAAGAGTCAGACCTGCCAACCAATCACTCCTTGGACATTTCTACTTGGCTGAGTACCCCAACTTTTAAAAATCCGAAACAGAGCTCATTAACACTCCTATTCATACTCCTACCCTCCCCCTTAACCCAATACCTTCTCTTTTGTGCCTCTTCTCAATGAATAACACAAGTATCCACCCTTGTGCCAGAAATTCAAGCATCATCCATAGCTTCTCTTTCTCTCACCCAACCGCTCCTTCTCTCACCCAATCGACACTAAGTTCCATGATCTACAGCTCGGTGATCCTTGCCTCCTGTCAGTTCATTTCCATGCATCTGCATGGTCAACACCTGACTCAGGCTGTCAGTAAGCCACTGGCTTTCCTGCAGCTTTCCGCTAGAGAGTCTGAAGCCCTCTTAGTAGGTGACATGCATATGAACTCCCTTGCACTTTGAAGTATATAGATATGTCTTGGTTCTCAAATAACTAGTCGGCTCCCAGAAGACTGTTCATCTCATTTACTATTTCTGGGACCTGATGAAATGCTGAATATGTAGTAAGCACTGCCAAAAAGTTTCCAGATATGCAGCCGCACTGTCCTGATTTTATTTAATTCTCTGTCTCTTTAAAGATTAATAGAGTCTGTATCAAAGATAAACTTTGACTCGCCTGAATTTAACTATTTAGCTCAGCAAAATAAATAGGGTCCAGAGAGAGGGGAAACAGGATCTTACTGGCCCCTGAAGCCCTTTGGTCACTCCCACCAGAGTCTGGCTTGTCCCTCTCAGAGAAAAGAAAGGTGGCCTGAGCCAAAGTGCAACACAAGGAAACTCTTGGCTTGTGAACTTCCATGAGATGAATCCTGAAAATGTAGAGGATTTTTAAATGTAATTTTGACTCTATGTGAATTTAGTTCTAGAACTAACTTTAAAACCTACCTGCCCCATGTTTGATGCCATTCTCACAAACCGATGGTTATCAAAAGACAGCTAAAATGGGCACTAAATTTCAGAAAAGCAGTAGTAGACAAGAACACTTTGGGCAAGTACTTACCCCTTTCTTCATACAGAAAACGGCTATGATCCTCACTTCCACCTTGGGTGAGGATCAACTCAAAGGAGTGATGATGAAAGTAACATACCAGTGTGAGACATTATTACCAACATCTGAAATCACTGAGTTACACCACACAGAAAGAAGACTGGTGAGCAGCAGCCTTTCTATCTAGTCTCTCTAGTTCTTATTGAGACTTTCTAGTTCTGTCACAGGATATTCATACCTACTTAGAAGCATTTATATATTTTTTTGCTTGTTTTTACTTACTTGTAGTAAACGTATCTTGTAAAGTTTCTCTTTCTCCATATTATATCGTCTGTCTAGGTCTTCCTAAAAATTGGAAAACACCACAATTATAGCGAATAGAAAAACTTCCATTCTTTGATGGAATCTTTGAAAGTTGAGTATGTTTTAATCATAATTCCCCCATTCTGAGCCCTCAAGTTTCTTTTCTTGAATGGCCAAGTTTAGGGTCTGGGTCTTATCTCATGTGAGACACTTGAAACCCTTTGACATCACGTTATAAGAGCTCTTCTAGGCTGGTCTCAAACCCTTGGGCTCAGGCAATCCTCTCACCTCTGCCTCCGCCTCCCAAAGTACAGGTGTGAACACCGATCCCAGCTTAATTTTATTGTTTTTTAAATTCAGTTCCTTGGTTGCACTAGTCACATTTCAAGTGCCTGGTAGCCACATGTAGCTAGTGGCTACTGTACTGGGCAGTACAGATACAGAACATTTCCATCACTGCAGAAAGTTCTTGGACAGCACTGATGCAGAAAATGGAGAAAAACTAGCCTGTCACTTAACCCAAGGAGGTAAAAGACATGGCTGGATGGCTAGTTGCCTCAGAAAAGTTACCAAAGGGGTCGGAAGTGGCCCTCTTCCCCAGTACGGGGGACACAAACACACATGCATGCTCTCACACTCGATCTCCTCCATAAGGCTCAGGTGCAGGCAAACTCCAATAGACTTCACTGTAGGAGTCCCAAAGACCATTCTAGGAGACTGTGAGGGCCCAAAGGGAAGAGAACCAACCCTTAAAGAAGTCAAAGGGTTAGGGTTTTCCTGTTTTTCTTTTCTTTCTCTTATTACCTATCTCCTCCTGCAGGTTTATTGGAATGCTGAGACCACTGGTTTAACTCAGAATAGGGATAAGCACACCACAGCCTGTGAGCTAAATCCTACAGTCATTGGGCCAAACTTGCCCCCTGCCTATTTTTGTTTTATTCTATTTTTATTTTTTTGCAGAGATGAGATCTTGCTGTGTTGCTCAGGTTGGTTTCAAACTCCTAGCCTCAACTGATCCTCCCACCTCAGCCTCTCAAAGTCCTGTGAGTCACCACGCCCAGCATCTCTGACCATTTTTGTAAAGTTTTATTGTAACACAGCCATGCCCAGTAATTTACATATTGACTATGACTACTATAGCAGAGCTGGCCCATGAAGGTGAAAATATTTAATATGTGACCCTTTATAGGAACATTTTGCTGACCCTGGTATTTGGTACGATAGAAAGGGAAGTGTTTTCCCTCTGTATCACTCCCATCCCTCAGAGCCTATGGGATGTGACCAATGCAGGCCTCACCCTTCTTGGCTGAAGACAAAATGCTTGCATGCTGGGCTGGGAGAAAATGCACCAGAATGAGGGGCCGATTGTGTCAAATGGGATGCTGTCCCTGAAAGCCCAGCAGAGGAGGCAGGGGACACGAGAACATTAAAGCAGGCATGAGAAACTGTCACAGAAGAGTGCAAAGTGGGTCACTCTGCCCCCAAGGGACACCAATCCTGTGAACGGGCAAAAACTTACATTATGAATCATCACGGAAGTCAGGGCACCAGGCGGCTCTCCACTGGAGGGGGTCTGAAATGATGAAAACACAATAAATGCCTTTCCTGAGTAGAGATAAAAAGAGATAAAAGCAGAGGGTCTAGATATAGGAAGGCGCATGACTGCAGCTGAGAAATGCTTTGACACCACTGAGCATGTCTGAAGACAGAACAGAAAGTGAACAGCCTGTGGATGAGCCCCAGATTTTAAATTGTTCTTAAACGTCCATCCATTATACACTAACAAGGTAAATCGTAATTCTTTTTGAACTTGGGTAAGAATGCCTCTTTCAATGCTAAACAGAAAAATCCAAGAGTCTGTGATTTGTGCAAACTCAAGAAACTGACTGAGCCAATGTTTTGAGCCTCAAAGCATCAAAGTTTTAGAAACAACTGGAAAGAGACTGTGTAACAATGGCCCCAGGGCACTGCTACCTTCCTGAGCTATGCTATTTAGCCAGGTCAGTCCCCTCACTGATGTGGAGTTGTGTGGCCTGGCTGGAATGACACCACCAGTCACCAGAGTGAGGAGGCCCCTCCAAGGCCTTCGTCTCCCTGCTGGGTACAGAGTATCCTGTAGAGTGATGTGGATAGTCCAGTAGAGAGCACTGGGCTGGAGAGCTGGGACATGTGGGCTCCGGTGCTGGGTAACTCGGACAAAGTCCTGCCTTCCCCAAACCTTAAGTTCACCGTTGCTACAAGGAGAGGAAGCAGTAGATGGGTTCTAAGGCAACGTCCTGTTCTCATATCCTAAGCCCAGAGATCCTTAGGAAATAAGCTTTGAATAAAATCTGAGAAGGGAAAACAAAAACAAGGGGATCTCTACAATCTTTCCTGGTGAGAAAAACAGATTTAATTTTTCTGTCCTTATTTTTTGATTTAACGTTTGACAAAAATACATGCTAGCTGCTTGGAAAATCAAGTCCTTTGTTGGCCAGACATGTTCCCTAAACGTAGAATGCTCCTGAAAGTCTGGGGCTCTTGTATCAAACCCAACACTGCTTTCCTTTTCCATGCTTGTTGCTGCCTCTTGGGAGTACAGCGTATCTTCTGGGCAGAAGAGTAGGAGGGTGAAATGGGTAAAATGGAAGAAAATTTAAGGAATAGATTGAGTGGGAAACAGAGCTTAGATGCTTCCTAGAAACATTTCCTCCCTGTATGGATATAGAGCCTGAAGTTGCATCATATGGTAATTCCTGTCTGTGGTACTGTCTTCCACATGCACTGCTGTCTTTTACCTCCAACAGGAGGAGAAAGGAGACAGACACAAACCCAAAAAGATCACCAGAGGAAAATATTTGAGAAACGCACATTTACAAGACCAGGTTAAGTTGGGGCTGACTGGTCAGTCCTCTAAAATCCTTCCTCCCAGTTGTAGGAGCGCCTACTGGTCTTGAGAACTAATTCAGAGCCTTTACCTTTTCATCACCACCTGGTGCTCTGTCAGCTTTCAGGTTTTCAATTTCTTGCTGCAGTCGCGTCATCTCCTCCTTTAAAGCAATACGAATATTTACAAAACATGGACAAGTCAGTAATTGAATGCAATTATTTAACCATTTGATCCAGAAGTCTTATTTTCACATTTCATGAATTTATACTAGGACAAAAAGTCAGTTAGGATCTAGCTTCCCCAATCCCCAATGTTTAGCCTGGGAAATTCTTTTTGGAGGACAGAAGCAGCTATACCTCAGTCAAAGCAGGTCTTCCTTTCTAAAAAGCTATAATCACTGGAAAACAAAATGAGTAAGTTGGTTTAGAGCATAGTTCCAATCAGCCTTGTCTGCTTCCTCTTCCTGTCAGGGCCTCAGCCTTAGCAATCTGTCTCCCTTATCTGGGCCCTTTCTGCCTGGAGCTCTGCCTCAACAAGTCCCTCCTCAACTTGCCATCCTACCTGGTCCTTACGTAAAATCCCGTTTCACGGTGGCTCCTGTGCTGGATTGGCCTTTCCTCCCCTGGAGCTCACTCAGAACGCACTGGGCCATATTTCTTGCTTCCCACTGCAATTACCTGTGCACGCATCAACCCTAAGACTAGACTACAAGTTCCCAGGTGGCAGCAGCTGGGTCTTATTCATGGGACATACAGACCTCCCAGGTTTTCAGGACAGCCCTGAAAAGGTCATCTACCAAAAAATATGATTTTTTAGAAAACAATGTAAGACTTTTCTTTCCAATATCTTTGTAAATTAGATAGCACTGTCTGTAAGACTGTGTTCTCAATTTGGGGCTAGGCACACAGTTAGTAATCTAATTTACTTTTGGTATCCCTGGAGAGCATCCCATGGTGTTCTATTCATCTTATAAAAGTGATGAATCTGCTTTTTAAATTGCACTTGCATAGGATGCCACCACAAAACAAGGGGAGGTAAACTAAGAGATTTTATAAGAGTCGTGGCTTGTCTGCTGACACCAAACAATACTTACTCGACAATGCGCTTTAAACTCCTGTTCCTGACTTTTCAGATTTTCATTCATGGCTACAAGTGCTCTCAAGTTCTGCAGAATACTGAAAATAAGACCAAAAAGATGACATATGGCAGGCCATGTTATGAATCACAGCTAAAACTAGATCCCCAGCTAAAAAAAGACTCTTTTTAATTTCCTTTGTCTTCTCTAAGAGGAGATTATCACCCTCCACAAATGATAATAGCTTTCATTTAGCTGATGCTATTATTCATTTATAAACCCAAGACCATCAGGCCCCATACAAACAAACATTACAGATTACAGAATTAAAATGTCAACTACAGAAACATCAATGAGTTTTAATAGTATGGGGTATATTTAATAATACCAATTATTCAACTGGATTCAGGGCATATACAATATTGAAAACTATTTTTAGCACTCATTCTGAAAAGGAAACAAGTTGCTTAAGGTCATTAAAAGCACTAATTTGAAAATTAAAATGCCAAGTATCTGACAGCACTTTGCTCTATATCATGAAAGAAGGTTCCTAATTATGGAGCCAAGTAATCTATGGATACTTATTGATAAAAATGTCCATCAAACCAGAAATGCTCATTGTGTGCCTGAAACTTTTGTGACTTCACAATCTCAAATAAGCAACACCTAGGAAATTTTACCACCCAAACAGTCTGGAAGTCAAGTGTTAAATGCTTTCTCTCCCTTAACGACAATAAATTTTACATAGAGAAACAAAACAAAACTACAATAGCTGTGTCTTAACAAAAAGACTGTACTTTTTCTCCCAAAGAGATATATGCTCAGATTAAAAAAACTGGTAACAACAGTGGGGATTGGGAGAAAGGTAGCTAACACAGGGTAGCCTAAGCACATCTTAGCACGTGCCTGAGCAAGAGTCACTACTTTCTGGATGGGCATGTTGAAATGAACTGACCTGTAGGGACCAGGAACGATGGCCTTTGGCTACTTTGTCCTGTGCTCCAACAAATTAAGCCACTAAGTATTGGCAAAGTTACTTTCTTCAAAAAATAAATAAATAAAGGCACGCTAAAACCTCTTACCTTGGATCAGCTTTGGATTCTATTTTCTCGAGGGCTGCTTGCTCTTTGTCCAGTTTCTCACTATAGCTCTTCAGCTGCAAGAGAGAATAGAGGCATCATTGCTAAGAAGTTGGTAGTAGAGAAGAAGAATGAACATTTCCATCTTTCTTCCCTCTGGCTCACACCTGTACCTCACATCCAAGATGAGGCCAAGAACATTGGATTTGGCTGTACACTGAGAAAACAGACGGCCCAGAGAAATGGGATGGGACTGGAGAGACAACCTGAAAAGGTCACCAGTCTCTTCTAGACACATTCTGCTGGTTAAAAAACCCCTTAGCAATACCTCTATTTTTAATTTTGATGTTTTTAAAAAATATTTTATTTTAGAGTCAAGGGGTACATGTATAGAACTGTCATATTAGTATATTGCATGATGGGCTTCAATTTAGCCACCACCTAGGTGGTGAATATGGTACCTAATGTGTGGTTTTTCAACCCTTACCTTCTCCTTCCCTTCTCCCTTTAGGAGTCCCCATGCCATTGTCTGTTGTTCTCATCCCTACGGTAATGCTTTTAAATCAGAGGAACAAATGGATGGAATGCCAAAAGTAATGCTGAGAGCAAGTGCCTTTGGTAACAAGTGGGAAGTAACAAGAATGGCTATGAGAGAGGCTTGGGATTAAATCTTGTAATAACAACATCATGACTATTAACAGGGGGCAGGGTTAGGCCTCCTAATTTCTTAAACAAGTTCACCTTTTTTCTGAGACAGATAATGAGTTTTTTTTAAGACACTCAGATTTTAATGCATAAAGTATGTAGTTACATCACACTACACAATACTAGGCCTCTATTTTTTTAAAAAGAGTAAAACAAAACTTTTACAATGATCTCTAATGTCTACTGTTAGGTGAAGAAAAACAAGGCGCAAAGACCATGAGCACACATGCTTCCAATGTGTATAAATAAATGGATGTGTTGCATGCATACACGTATAAAATAATATACATGTAATTGCTTGTATATTCATAAAATATCTCTGAGATGATTCATAAGAAACTGATTACACTGGTCACCTCTGGAGTGGATAACTGAATAGCTGAGTTACAGGGCTATACTCTTTGTACTTTTTGAATTTTGAACCAAGTGAATGTGTTACTTATTAAAAAAAAAAAAAAAGGTTAAAAAATGTTCCAAGAGTTCTAGTTAAAAACAGCAGACCAACCCTTCTTGCCCCAAGTCCACCCCAAATCCAGAGTATTATGTTAGAAAACAAAAGTTAACCTTGTGAGACCAAAAATTTTGTAAAAGTCCGGCAGATAGAACTAGCCTGAGGAGGATGCTGTGTAGAGTTAGCAGACCCAGGAAAAACTGGTTAGCAGGGCTGAGGGTCTGTATTTGGAACAGCCCCATGGGCTAAGCTATGAAGTCTAACTCCCTTAAATGCAAGAACTGGTGCTTAAACTTCAGAAGCATGGTAGAGTCCCAGATAACTGGCAATACCCAAGGAGAAATGGGGAGTTCCCCAACCCAGAATATCAGTTACCAATGGCCAACCCCATAAAACAGTAGGTAGCTCCCTCCAGAACAAACACACAAAGCATACTGCATAAAATGGATCCAGCATGCAGAGATGGTAACTGGAATTTCAAAATCAAAAATGAGCACATAACCAAGAATCATCAGACATTTGAAGACATAACCATAAATAAGATGCATCAACTCAAAAAGTAATTTTCAACCTGAAATAATAGCTACTGCATAAGAAAAACTCTAGATACAATTAATGCCTTTAGAGACACATAAGAATATAGTAAAAACAATCAGCCTCACATATAGCAAAGTAAAGCTGTGACTGCTGAGGTTGCAAAGTGGACAGGTTAGAGCCTGGCAGCCCACACCACTGATGCAGGGGCCAGTCTCCTAGCCTTTCTGAAATGGCTGCGCAGGTGCAGCCTCCCCCACAGGTGGCAGATGCCGCGTCCATCTGTCTGCCACCTTCCATGTCCTGCTTTGCTTCTCCTAAATTTACTGGAAAGACATAGGCTTCCCTGTTTTTAAGTGCCACTAGGTTATCCTGGAAGGGCAGGTTTTGCTGAAAAGGTAAAAGCCAGGAGCCCTGGAGTGAAAGGATTCAGGGTGCTCATTTTGCCCAACCTTGCCTTGAGTAGATAAGGAGACCCAGGCCCAGAGAGAAGGTCATTACTTATTCATGGCTGACCAAATCAAGCTTCTTCAGAAGTTGTTCAGTGCTAGGTTTTGTATAGCTTCCCATTTTTCTAGATGGGAATTGGCTTGATTGTCTTACTGCATGGTAAGCTCTCCGAGATGGCTTTGGTGCCAGACTGCCTGCATTCAAATCCTGGCCCCCACTGCATGGCCTTAGGTAAGTTATTTAGCCTTTCTGCCTTAGTTGTCCCATCTGCAAATAGGAATTATAAGAGCTTGTTGCTAGAGGTGCTGTGAAGATTTAATGGACTAATATAAGTGATGTACCCAGAACATACCCAGCACATAGTTATTATTTGAGGATAGTCTTATTACTATTAGTGATTTAATTCACACTGTCTACCTTTTTAGCACATAAAAAGGCCTCAACAAATACTTGGCTTAGTGTTTAGTACAAAAAGTCATTTCCGGGCAACCCCTTCGGGTCCCCTCTCATTGTGGGAGCTTTTCTGTCCTTTCAATAAATCCTGCTTTCTTAAAAAAAAAAAAAAGTCACTTTCTAGTCACTTAGAATTTATATCCTAAGTCATATAAATATAAATATCTTAGGAAATTGATTGCAAGATGTTTTGTCTTTAGACACTTCCTGTTACATAAAGACAGATCCATGACTTGGCAAACTTTTCAAGCCAGGAACTCTATGGCGTTAAAAGTAATAGAGCAGCAGAGATCTCAACCCCTGGAGCTCACCATCTAATTCATAAGGAATCCAATCACAGAACAGTGTTAAGGAAGCTGATCTGTCCCAACGCCATCTTTAGAAATAAATGAGAAAAGCTCTTAATCTAATTGCTGATCTTGTGCCTGCCTTTTCCAAACATTCTGACAGTAACTAAAGAGACTAGTTCAGGTCAGAATTAAAGACCTCTGTCAGGTTTACAGCAAGGTGGCAAACTAAATGCTCCATATTGCTAAAGAAATAAGAATTTTAAATTGACAGATGTTATGGAAAATTTTAGAAAGGTAGGGACTGGCTTGGTTTCAGAGGTTCTTTGAAGATCTCAGCTTCCAAATGGTCCAGAAAATATTAGGTGGAGACCTTGCAGTGAGGCCCTTCTAGAGTACAGCTATAGCCCAGGCACCAAAATCACAACACAGAGAGCTTTTCAAGCCTGGATGAGGACAGCTGGCAGAGGAAACTAAAGTTTAGAAACATCTAAACACTCCTCATGACAGAGGTGGCACCAGGTGTTTGTTTTCTTCACACTGTTTCCTAGGCAATCAGAAGTGGGAGGGGAGATGGTACACTTGCAACCTGGATTAGCAATTGAATCTCATGGCTCAAATGCACACCAGCTCTCAGCCTCCTCCTGTGACTCCCTCCCCCATTGTGCTTAGGAGATAAGTAGAAATCATAAGCAACAAATTATATCACTCTGAGGTTCTGTTGCCTTTTAAAAGAAACTCAGTATCTTAGAGCTGTTACATAATCTGCTGTCAGAAGAGCAGGGGCTGTTTGCTGTGAGTGACCTTGTGAGCTCTCTGTGGCCCCACCCCCCATGACTATCAGGCCCACCTTCCTCAGGAAGCCTTCCCTGGTCCTCGCAGCCCACAGAGACCTCACCTCTTCCACCAAGACTGTTGATGATTTAGAACTGGCAGTGTGGATAAACTGATGACATGGGTCATACACTACCATAACTGTCCTATGTCCTCAAATGGACGGGAGCCTCTGAGAACAGGAGCAGATCTCCTCCACACAGAGATGAAATGCAGCATTTCATTAGCAATGCAAGTCAAAAATGATCCTTGACAAAGACCCACGGGATAAGAAACATCCACTCACCTTTGTCAGTGTTTTCTTTGCTTCATTGTATCTGGTCTGTAGGTTGGTATGACTTGCTTGCAGCTGTAAATGAAAGATAAAAGACATAAGAGGACTTTTATTAACCAAGCTGTGTAATTGGCAGGTGAGGGTACTATATGACAAGGTATCATCTTAGAGCAGAGAGTGAGCCCTCACCACTTGCTCTCATTTGATCCTTATGACAACATTGATATGGATGGTATCCCCAGTTACAGATAAGAAAATAGAAGCTCAGAAAGATTTAAACTAAGCAAATGAGAAATTTTAGAAGGGCTGCCAAAAACAAATGAACAAAAAAACCTCCTATATTTAATTAGCACCAAGTACATGTCAGGTAATGTACTAAGTATTCTTCATAAACTGTATCACTGAATCTTTACATTCAATGAAAAAAGACATCTTTCTTATTATACGGAAGAGAAAATAAAGACCCAGAGAGGCTAAACTACTTGACTAAAATCTCATGGTTGATAACTGATGAAGCCAGGATCCAAATTCAGGACTATCTGACTTTTCTGTATGGGTACAATCAATTCAGTTAACCAACTTGCCAGTACGCAGAATACAAACTGCATTTCATCACTCAAGATTCTAGCACAAAATGACTGGTTGGCAAATAACATCAGACAGAAAAAAGGGTTCAGGACTTTATACCAAGTGAAAGAAAATGAATTACCTTTACTGTTCAAACTTACATAACTATAAACTCACATCTCAAAAATGTCAATTCCCTTTTCCTTACTAAAAAGATATATCCTTGTATTGTCTATGAACTGTCAGAAATCTGAAACCATCTCTTTAAATACTCAAAGGGTTTGTGCATTTCTACTTTTGAAAAGGTGAAGAGGCAGAAAACTACCTTCTGACTCTCTAGCTATTACCCGGGTAAAGTTAACAATGACACATTTTAACTTGTATCACAACAATTATTTCAAAATAATTTGCCCCATCCTTGAGCCTGTAAGTAGCCCATTAAGAGTTATGTCACCTTCAGAAACTGTTACTCCTTGATCATGCTTTTAGTGACCAGTCTTCATGACTAATAAATGGTTATGTTTCCAACAAGGCCTATCAAGAAGCCGACTCAAGCAGAGAGCAAAGTGATAAGGAAGGAAGCAGGTAGGCTCTGGCTTCTCCTTTTTCCCAGGTAGCCATCTGTGCAATGAGGACTTTTATTAACCTAGTTGTGTAACTGGTAGGTGAGGGTACTTCTGGAGAAAGTTTTGTTTTCTCTCGAAATCCTAGTGACTTAACTCTTGAGGCCTGCTATGGTCTGAATGCTGAGGTCTCCCCCAAATTATCATGTTAGAACCAAATATCCAATGTAACAATATCAAGAGGTGGGACCTTTGAGAAATGAGTAGGTCATGAGCATTCCACCCTTGTGAATGGAATGAGTGCCCTTATCAGAGGCTTGAGTGAGCTCCCTTATCCCCTTCTGCCATGTGAAGAAGCAGCAACAAGGCATCATCTTGGAGCAGAGTGAGCCCTCACCAGACATCAAATTTGCTGGTGTCTTGACTTTGGACTTCCCAGCCTCCAGAACTGTGAGCAACACATTTCTATAGTTTAGAAATTAAGGCATTTTATTAGAGCAGCCCAAACAGATGAAGACAAGGCTCCAGGGCAGGGTCTTGAATTTTTTCTACCTGCTTCACTCACCTTCCTGCCCACCTCTCATCCCTGTACCCACCCACTCATCTGACATTTACCCAACTCTCTGCTCAAATGAGGTATATGAAAGAAAGAGACAAACATAACACAGTCTTTGCTCTCAAGGAACTGAACAGTAACTGGGGGATTAAAGTAACTGGGGCAAAGGCAGGCCCAATGAAAGAGTGTCAGTGTCCTTCATGGGAGTTTAGGAAGCCTTCAACAGCAAAGACTTACCCCAGTTGGATCTTGGCAGGGAAGTAGGGGCGTGCTAAGAAGGGAAGACACATCTCTTTTCTTTTCTTTAATTGATTTAACTAATAAGAGCTCTCTTCAATTTTTCATCTGACCATCTTTTCTTAAATGGCAAGTGTCCCAGTAGCTTAGCTTAGATTCTAACTTGCTGGACGCCTCTAGGGTTCTCCCACTTCTACTTTCTCCTCCATCATTAACCCCTAGACTTACTCTAAAAATTCAGCTGCCAGTTAACACCTCCTTTCTGGATTTCTCTTTCTTTTCTCTATCTCACAGTTTCTTCTCAGCTATCTACTAGGTGCACACCACTTCTATTCCTTTGCTGCATATGCCGTTATCTGGTCATGAGATGGTCACTCTCTTTCTCTTGCTGTTACCCTTCCTCCAATGTCTCTATAGGGCTAAGACCCTCTCTCCATGGTTCTTGTTGCCAAGGCCATGGGTGCATCTCGGTTGCTTTCTGCTTGCATGATCTTGTAAAAGAGGCTGTGGGATTTAAAGAGTTTAGAAACTCTCATATTCTATTGGTAAAAGAATTAGTGAACAATTTGAACAGTTTGTAGCAAAATTAAAATGCATATTTTTGATCTAGCAAGTCTACTTCCTAAAGTCTATCTTATAGAAACACTGACATATTTGTGCAAAGATGCTCACAGTAGCATAAATTTAAAACTGGAAAAAAACCTACATACCCATGAGCAGGAGGCAGAAATTATGTTTCATATATATTATAACATACTATCCAGTAATTAAAAAGAATGAGGTAGACTTATAGGCTTAAGTCTTGCTTCTACCACTGGCAAGCTATGTGATTACAGACCAACGACTTAACTTCCCTGTGTCCTAGTTTTCTTATTTGCAAAACTAAGAATAATAATAGTACCCCCTTACTTAACAATGTTGTAAAAGGTAAATGAGTTAATTTTGAAAAACACTCAGTAATTACTAGACAATAAAAAAGCACGTATTAGCCATCATTATTACTGACAGATAGATGTCTATGACAGAAAAAGTGAAAAACAAACTCAATTTTGCAACCATACAAATCATTCTCATCAGGTGAATAGTGTTTGCAAAGGCCTAGGAAAGGTTTACTAGGAAGCACAGCAGACACAGTGTCTTGTTCTATTCATTCTAATCTTCACTTCATACTACCTGGTTTAATTTATATTGAGCTTGTATTACCCCATAATTAAAAAAAATGCTTGAAGGTTTTGAAAATTGATAGAGACAAAAACATTTTAAAATGTTTAGAATGTCTGTATACACCTCCCCCCCCCCCCCCACCGGCCAGAATATATACTCGCATTATGACTCTCTATGTAGTGTTCACCAAATATGAGTGTAAGGTGGATGCACGGGGCTGGATGAGGCAGTCCAAGAAAAGAACTGAAATTGAAGTTCAAGAGAACTGGCTTCTTAAAGAAAAAGCTTCCTGTTCATCATACCTGTGATTTCTGGCAGACAGGATCACAGGCTATTAGAAGAAGAGGGAATTACAGAGACCAGCTAGTATAGGGGTGAACAACCCTTTGTAGAAGGGCAAATTTAGAAACAGTAACGAAGTTTAGTGGCTGTGATAGCTGGAGTTTTTTATTTGTTTGTTTGGATACGACATTTCAAATTAAATTGAGTTTAACATGTTACCTAAAACAAACAAACAAACAAACATATTGCTAAGGTTCAAATCACTCTTTTTTGAAAAAAAAATACATGAAAATGTTGATGGTGGTTTTTAATCTTTAAATACATTAATATCTAGGCTTATGTGAGAGATGTTCTAAATTTTTGTTCCCTTATACGTGCATAAAGCTTTAGTTCACAAAAAGTGCATTCTTGTTTAGACTTTAATTTCATATTTGAAGCAACCTCTCTGGGCACACTGTTATTATCAAGGACCCCTCAAGCATATGTGATATGTGATCATGGGCAAGTCTCTCTCTCCCTACCTCATTTTCCTCATCCAGAAGGCCTAACGACATGGTTAGGGACTATTGCACAGGCTGGTCATCTTTAATTATATTGACCATAGCAACAATGATCATTATCTTTTATTGAACGCCTGCTGTATGTTAGGCAGGATGCCTGAAAAATAATAGGCTCTTGGTTAACACAGGTTCTGAACCAACTGTAAAACAGACCCAAGAGTTAGGGAGGATGGTCTGTCCTGTCAGCTGGACCAAGAATGTGTCAGGATGCTATTTGGAATGAGACTTAGCATTCCTTCTCCCCAAGTTTATTTCATTTATTTATTTATTTTTGAGTCAGAGTCTTACCCTGTCGCCCAGATTGGAGTGCAGTGGCACACTCACGGCCACTGCAGCCTCAACCTGCTGGGCTCAGGCGATCCCTCCACCTCAGCCTTCCAAATGGCTGACATTACAGGTGCCTGCCACCACACCCGGCTAATTTTTTATTTATTTACTGTAGAGATGAAGTCTCGCCAAGTAGCCCAGGCTGATCTCAAACCTCTGAGCTTAGGCAATCCTCTTGCCTCCGCCTCTCAAAGTGCTGGGATTACAGGTGTAAGCCACTGTGCCTGGCTCTCCCCAAGTTTTATTAGATAGGAGGCAGAAATAAACATCCACTCCTGCTGAGATATGCTGGCTCCTGGAGTCTGCAATAACCTCAAAACTATCCTCCCTCAGAGTATAAAAGACATTATGATAAAAAAGCCTCATCCTCGATTCCTGCTCATCCTGATTCTCTGATGAGTTCTTTTTGAACCAATCGTTTTCACATCGTTATGACTAGCAAGGGTCAGAAGTAGGATAATACTCTCTGAGCTGAGAACTCATTAAAATGTCTAAACAAATAACTGAACAGAAACTAAATCATAGCCAATCCTTGCATCCTTCTTTGCTTATGATCCAAAGCATTTGGCAAGACCAACCTATTGTTTGCTCAGCTACCGTAGAACAAATTCTTACAGAACAGATTCAAACAAAGAAATGATTGAGCAGGACCATTTGATATGTTAATATCTTTTGAATATGTAAGACTTGAAAGAATGAAAACTGAACAAGCTCAAAATGCCAACTGGCACCCATTTTTAGAAAATCAATTGTTATAGGAACTAGTGGTGAATTGTTCTTCAGAAAGCCATATTCATTCCCTTAATCATCTGCTATGTGTATTTTTGTAATTAAATTGTATTGCCAATGCAACTGAAGCACAAAACAACTTTTTATCCTCCAATGACTGCTCTGAATCAAACTCCCCAGCTTGCTCTTGTGTCTACTTTCCAGGGAAAATATATGAAAGTCTTTCCAAAAGAGTCTCATCCGTCACCAAGTATTACAGAATGCCACCTTGTACAGCTCTCTTAAAAATGACCCAGTTTCCTCTATTCTCCTGTCATCAGTTGTAGCAGTCCATGTCTGGACTACTGCAGCAGTCTCCTAACAGTTCTGTGTGATCCCTTCTCACCCAAACCAGTCAAATCATGGTCCCACAGCAAACACAGTGGTCTATGCAACACGCAACTCAGATCATACCACTCCCCTACTTAAACCCTCTGGTGAGTGGCTTCTGTTGTCCTTAACATGGCCTGGATGGTCTAGTTCAATCAGACTGTGTCAACTAACTATCTTTTCATGACTCTCCAGCCACACAACAGAAATTGGTCAAGATTCTTCTTCCCCCTGGTCTTTGTTCATGTTGTTCCGTAAGTTCTCAACCAAGCCCTCTAGACCTCCCATGCAGACTTCCTGCCTAGCAACACCCCACTCATCTGCACTCTCAGCCCTCTTGTGACCTGAAGCTAGGTCAGGTCTCCTTGTTGTCTCTTTCAGCACCCTGGAGTTCTCCTTCAAGTACTTATACAGCTGTAATCAAATGATGATGAGTGTGATGCATTTGTTTAATGTGTCTCTCCGTTAGACCTTAAGATCACTGACAGTAGGGTTCATAACTTGTTCTTCATTCACCCTAATAGCTTAGTTTAGCACACAGTAATGCTCAGTAAATATCTGTGAACTAATGCTATTATTGACCTGTGATCTTCTATAACAGAGGTTTGCAAACTTATTCTGTGAAGGGCCACATAAATATTTCAGGCTTTGTAGGTCATATGGTCTCTCCTGTAACTACTCAACTCTGTCATTGTAGCTTGAAAATAGTCACAGAAAATATATAAAATATGTATGAGGGCTATACAGTATGCCATCCCCTATTCTGAACTCTCTGTTGGTCAATCTACCATGAAGATCTTGAATAAAACTATGAAAAGAAAACACTAACCTCTTCGAGATGTTTGGTCTTCTGAGCAATCTGCTTGTTCAAGGAAATGACTTTCCGACGATGTAGCTGGGAGGCTCCTAATTTTTCTGGACTTTCTTCAGCTGACAGCTCAGACTGCTGTGGGAAAAAGGAGGACAAATCCAAAGTATTTCATTAGCTCACCTTGTTTCAAGTGACCAATCCCTGCTCAGTCCAGGAAAAGCACTGCAAGGCAGCCAGTCATACCAAGCCAGGACACCTACAGAAAACCCTGTTTAAAATCCCAGTCCAGAGATTCTGACACAATGATCAAAAGTCCTACCAACAGAATCTTCATTCTTGGCAGAAGGAACAGCATGTGCAAAAGCATAGGGATATACAACTGTGGTTATGCTGATATCATTTCGGCAATAAGGTATCATTCAAAAGGTCTTGAATAGGGGAATAATATGGTCATCATAATATCTTCACAGGATTGGCCTACATACAGTTATCAAGAATAACAAATTGGTTCACTTTTATGAAAGTATTATAAGCATACGGTTGAAAAGTCTAACCATTCAGAAGTACTTAAAATGGTGAGTCTTCCCACTCATTTCCCTCCAACCATGGGCCCACTTTTTTCTTTTCTTAAACTATTTCTTATTTCTGATCTTCTGATGTTAACAGGGGACAGATCTGAGAGGGATAAAAGTTGCTGAGAGAGGCTAGGCAGGACAGTTCTGCAACTGTGTGAGTGAGGAGGAGATGGAAAAGAAGGATCGCCAGGACTTGAAGTGGATAAGGGAGAGAGCTCTGAATGGAGTGATGTGAATTTGGCAACACTTTCCAGGGGAGGGAATGAAATTGCTGAGAAATCATGCAAAGAAGAAAGCAGCTTGGTGTAGATATTGAATACAAACACTTGCCTCAAGGCTCCTGTGAGAAATTCCAGAAAAAAGAAACAAAAGGACGAACTTGTTGCAAAAGATGTCATTGAAAATACTTCCTGGATGATTATAATAGCTTTATGAAACAACCACCCACCATAAAAAAAATTTCCTTCTTTATAGTAAGTACCCCAGTTCCAAGCTAATCATTGATTTTAAACCCAAGTGAAACAAAACGATTGGGTATTTGACTTTCCCTGCATGTTTTAACAGTGACCCTGGACTTGAAAGCCTGAAATACCTACCCATAGGGAAAAGGTATGGGAAAGTCAGGAGGATGAACTGGATGGGATTAACCATCATTTAATTTGGTTAAGGGATTTCTCTGAATAATTCAGCAGCACTATTAATGAATGATGAGTTTGTTTGTTTTTTTCATTGCTTAACGACTCCAGAGTTAGGAAAACAACCAGCAGGGTATGGCTGCAAAAAACAGTAAAACAAACAAATAGGCAAAAAAAAAAAAAATCTTTTTACCTCATGGGTTCAGAGGCTATCAAGAAAATAGAAAAACTACGCATCATGTATTACAAAACAGCCTTGAAACCTGAGACTTTGTAAAATGCCAACAGTATTTCAGCCTTCAGGGTTTCCAGAAGTTGGAGTTAACTTTTTAACATTAATTTTGGGCACATCAAGATGTTCACAACCTGTAGTATAGGGAAGAAGGAATTATTTCTGAAAATTATTGGTGAGTATTAAAAAAGGGGGGGGGGAGGCCACACTCCCTTCCTACTTCCAAATCATTTGCCAAAAACAGAATTACAGCCAACTAATTATGTTTCCTCCACTCTGACTGGATCACTTCCTCTGAACTATGCTATTAATTTGGCCACTTTTGTATGTTACAGATTTAGTAGTATTTTTCTTATAGTCACTTTCAGCTTTGGGTTTTACCATTCAACTTAGATTCCTTGATGTCGACTTCTAAGTATTACAGGCATATCCTCAGAGTATTTTACTTTACTGGCAGAATTATATAAGCCTTTTATTCATAATTTACTGATAACTGAAACAGAACTAATTCACCATTCACTAGAACTACCCCACATGGTATGTCTCTGTGTTTCATATCAGGGTTACTCTTGAGTATTCTGCCCTCCACCAGCTGCCTGTCTGGTTTCCAGACTGAAATGTGGGCAGGCAGGCTCCAGTGGATCCATTATCACTCACCTCTGAGATGTCCCTCAGTTTTAGGGAGTGGAGTAAACTCATGCAATTCTGCTCTGCGGTTCTGGCATTGTTTGGATGATGTCTCCAACTCTTAGCAGGTTTCTGGATGATCAACTGCTTTTATGGTCAAAGTTCCAGGAGAATAAAAACTGTATTCCCTACTCAGCTTCCACCCTCTCATATTAGTTTATGTGGCACACATACAGTTTTGTTTTAAAACTATGACCTTTAAACTTCACTTACAAGAACTCTTCTTGCAGGAAAACCAGTAGCTATCTTGATATCTGGAAAGATTTCCAGACTGGCTAGCTGGCAATGTATCTACCTAGATCTGAATTTTGAGCCACATGGTCCCTCAAGACACTTTCAGGGGTTCTTTTCAAAATAATACTAAAATGTTGTTTGCCTTTTTACTCTCATTCCATGATTATGCAGTGAAATTTTCCAGATGTTACATGACATGTGATACCACTGCTCTGATGTTAATGTGCACTGTGTTTATTACTGTTATTCATAAATGAATTAATACATAAGCTATTGGGTCCCCAGTAATTTCTAAGAACCTTTAAATGGGTCCTGAAACTAAAATGTTGAAAAACAAGACTTTAATCTAAGAAGCCTGGGAATTTACCTCTTGACTGGAACTTGGGAATGTACCCACTGACTGGCCAGTCAACGAAGTGGGTCCACCAAAGGCCGGCCATCATTTATAGAACATTGAGAGGGAGAAGTTCTTTCTGATTCTACTCTTTTACTAGACAGGTGATTCAGAGAACTATACAAAACAGAAAACGCTTATAGAACACAGACTAAAGTCTCTATACAGCTTCTATAATATCTCTCTCTCTTTTTTTTAGACAGGGTCTCACTCTGTCATCCAGGCTAAAGTGCAATGGTGCAACCCCAATTCCACAGCCTCAGTCTCCCGGGCTTAGGCAATCCTCCCACTTCGTCCTTCCAAGTAGCTGGCCCTACAGGTACATGCTACCACACCCAGAAAATTTTTGCTTTTTTTTTTTGGTAGAGTCAAAATATCTCTATGTTGTCTAGGCTGGTCTCAAACTTCTGGGTTCAAGCAATCCTCTTTCCTCAGCCTCCCAAAGTACTGGGATTACCAGCGTGAGCCACTGTACCTAGCCTTATCATCTCTCTTTTATGATAATATATGTTCCAAGCAAACATGGGCTTTCAAAGTATCTTCTCTTATTGCAAGGTAACAATTCTCAGTGCTCTGCAGAGTCCTTTCAATTTGCACTTAAAAGCATTAACACACACTAATATCAGGAGAGTATATAGCATTTCCATATTTGACATGGCTCTAGTCTAATTCACATGAATAACATGTACTAGTACAGACAGGCCCACAGTACATATAGATTTGAGAGTTCCTTCATTTGCCTTTGAGTCCTGAGATTGTGCTATGGGAAGCTGCTTTAATGGAAAGTTATTTTTGGACAGATAAAATAGCTTATTCCACAACTAAAATAAAGAGAGTGGAAAGCTGATTGCTCTATTTTTCAAACATATTTTATTAAGCAGTCCAAATTTTTTGTTTCTCAAAGCTAAGAGAAATCAGGCTGATAAAGACAGAAACAAGTCCTTAAAACAGGACTTCAAAGGGCTCATCCAACAGTTCATTCACTGAATGGTGGAAAAGAAAGCTAAAGATGACCTAGTTGGATCTTGAATGATGGGACAAAGTTGGACAGATGAGGAGGAGAGGGGACTTTACACTAAATCCTTGACATGAAAAATTTAAATCCTGGGGCATCTTAACTGATTTCTACTTGAAAAATGCAAAATCTGTCAAAGAACACCAACCGTCTTCAAATATTCCATGTGTTTACATTGTAGTGAGGGCTAAAGCACCAATCTAATTTTGCTCAACAATTTCAGATTAAAAACGTGCTTTCTAAGCCACAGCGTGGATTAAGATGACTTCTAGTGCAAATTCAATGTTTTTTAATAATTGGCAGATAGTCACAACTTCTATTCTTAAGTGAAACATTTAAATGTCACTCAATAATATTAGTCTAGTTCAAAATGGTAAATTCCCAAGAGAAACAAAAAATGATTACTTTAGTTAAAACTATATACTTTTATAATTGAAAGAGATCCCAAAGCCTATTTACATATCAACCTTTTTCCTAATACAGGGATCTCTCCTATATCATCCCCCTACTCTACCAAAATCTCACAAGGGTGCCAAGTTACAAAACAGGCAGACTTCAGTTTCTAGCACCATGATTGACCCTTCAATTGAAACAGATGAGCAGACTATACAAAATATTTTTTCATTTTTTAAAAAATCTATGAGGTAGCGAGAATATTACAAAATTATGAAAGGTCAAAAAGTAAGTTAAAGTGGGAATCCAGGAAGGTATGTGTGCCCACTGAAGTTGGCTTTTGTCCTTGGGGTATTTGTGAAAACCAGATCATTACAAGCTTTGATTTTTACAATTCAGTAACAAGTGTCTCACATAAGTTGACACAAGTATAAGAGGAAAATAATCTGGAATAAGATTTTGTAACAACAGATTGGCCCTTATGCAGTTCTGCAATCTAAATTTGCATATACCTGGATGGTCCAAAAACCCACAAGTCAGGACTAGGTGTAAAAGAGACCTGAGATGAAATGCCCCCACATGCTTGGCAGAAGCAAATCAGATCTTCTATAAAACCTTCAACCCTAGGCCTCAAAGAATTCTACAGGAATATATGCTCCCAATCAGAGGTAAAAAGCACACAATAATTCAAAGTATGAACAAAAGCCAGCAAAAGCAGCGGAATCAGATGTGCAAAGACTTATGTTATCCCCACAACATACCACATACATACAAACATGCCCATTCCCCTCTGAAGCAACAGGGATTAAATCTAATCACTCCTTCACATGAAAGCTCAACTTATTTAGAAGTATCCACAGTTCTTCCACTTGTCCTTTCTACAACAATATGTTGGTACCTCTCACCATCTCAGCTGCTATCCTCTGGACACAACACACTCTACTTTGAAGCATTCATGATGAAGTGTGACCACCACAGAAAGGATGGGATCATCTCCTTTTCCTGATCTACAGCCTGCTTCCATTTGTGAAACCGAGGATATAAACACTCTTCGATATTCTTATGCCCACTAATAAAGTTCCACGAATTCCAATGACCCATATTTATGTACCCTTGCTGAGTCTAAGGCTTTGCTCTGAGTCGCATGGTGAGCAACACAGTATCCCTGCTCAGAATGCACTTAACATTTAAGAGATGTGAACAAAATGCAAAACCTCCTACCTTTATCCCCATAAACTCTCAGGTCAGATGGCATCCTCATCAAATTGTGAATTAGTACAACTGATTTTTCTGAAATTAAATAAAACAGTTCACATTTACCTTCTTAAGGGATGTTCACTTATCCCTTCAAGCGATTATTTAAATGTATTCAAATCTGGACAAGGTTAACACTTACTTCTTTATGCGAATTGATAAGGACCTGAAATATAAAGGTTGTGCTGTGTGCTTGAGAAAATCCCACCAGGCTGCAATTCACTAGCTAATTTCATTCTCTTTACAGTTAGTTATTATATATTGCATAACTTAGTCACTTAGAATATAGGAAACCTTGGAGCCGTTTGGAAAAACAAACAGAGTTAGCATTGCTCTCCCCAGATTTACAGGGTTCCTTACTCCCTTTATTCTGATTACAGTTTTAAGTCTTTCTCCCTACTTTTCTTGGCTTATGTCAACTAATCTTTATCCAGACCTCATTATGTGAGGGGCACAGTGACAGGCATGGGGAAGTGAAAGAAGATAAAGCCCTTACCTCTGGACCTTCAAACAAAGGCTAGCCAGGCAAAACCAACTAACTCCAAAGTATAGGCATTGCATCCTCCACATTCTCCTCAATCCCTAAAATATGCCACAGAGGAAAAGAGAGTTTTGAAAGCTCTTCTTGTTCCTTCTTCTCCCTCTCTTCCTTCTTTCAACAAATGTTTGTGAAAACCTCATTATGTTAGGCCCTGGGGATATATAATGATCCTAGCCTTTGTGTATAGCAAACATTCTAGTCCTGGGAGACAGGCAAAGAGAGAGGCAAAGCATATTCCACTCTCTCTAGTTCAGAGGGGCTGCTAGTTCCTGGCGTTGCGAGTAGTGCTATAAAGGAGACGACAAGGAAGTAATCTCCATAACATCACAGAAGAGCCTGTTTTAGGAAGGGGAATCACTAGCCATGGCTATTGGATGAGTGTCCAGAGTCTTCACGTCATCTACTATCCTCTATCTACTGAGTATTTAGTATGCATTAACAATAGGAATACAAAAATAAAAGACAAAATCTTGGTTCCCCAGAAGTTCTGAGGGTTAGGATGTGACTTGTGCTATATCGATCATGGGAAGAAGCAGCATCAAGAATGGGTGGGCTTGAAAATCCACCCCAGGCCTTCATCCCGCCTTATCATTTCTCTGTCTGTGGCCACCCAGGAGGGTCCCAGGAGGGCGACCCCTCTCTGTACTATACTTCTTCCCCAACTCCACGTGCCAATGTTGCTAGAAGTGGTAAAAATGTTTCTTTGAGTTGAGGCAGGATCATGGGATTGGAAACGTTAACATCCAAGCTTAGTAAAAATCACAAGGGTTCCAGCTCAGGTGTGATTTGCTAACAAAGCAGTCAGGGTCTCCTGGCTGCTAAGCTTCCTGTGACCTTTGTCCTAGGTAAGGTGTGATATCTTCACTCAGTCGTAAGCCCTCCCCTTTTCCATTTCACCTCAACTAGGTACTGTTTAAAAAGTCATCCACTTTACAGCCTATTACCAGAAAAAAATTCAATATCATTATGCCAACCACTTTTCTTTGAGTAGACACTGACATTTCAAATGACAAAACAAAGTAGCAACGGCATCTGCTTTGCAAGCACATAAGTTGTGTTATTCTGTAATTTACCTTTTTAGAGTTGACTGATTCCTCACTGGGAGCATCCCTGATTCATGTGTAACTCGATCCCTGCTCCTACACCTGGCACTGCCTGAACACAGTAGTAAGTGCTCAATAGGTGTCTGCTCAAAGAAAAAAAATCATTCCCATCTATGGGGTCAATTCTGTTGGTTCTCTGGTAGAAAAGAAATCAAGTCAAAGACTTAAAATAGCTGCAAAGTAATACCAGTTCTCTTTAAAAATGTTTTCAGAAGCAGTTATATACTAATTACAAAGAGTGAAACGGTTACAAAACCACAGACGTGAAATAACACCATGAAGGCAGCCACCTCAAGAGGACAGATAATATACTAACGACTGATTTTTGGGGGTCAATTCTATCCAAGTTAGCTAAATAAACTTCCCAAGTCTACTAAGAGGCCTTATGGAGATGCTAGCCACATGTGTGCCTAGTATCCTTTGGCTTGGCAAAAACAATCCCTCTTCATATTCCACTCTCTCTAGTTCAGAGGGCTGCTAATTTCTGGCTACAACAACTGGCCCTGGGGAGAAATCTGTGACCCAATCCATGTCCTCCCTTAGGACTTTATATATTCATGTGGGGAGAGCAGTAAGCCTGAAACCAATCTGTGGCTAGGCCTCCAAGGCATTGAGAAAGAGAGAGAGATATGTTTTGTCAGTCAAAGCCTAGTTGTATTTAGCTAGAAACACATGTTTAGTTGAACAAGTTGGACATATTGCTGGTTGTAGTTAGGGAGAACATGTACTGATGGGACTTGCAGGGCATCTCAGTAAGAGGGTGTTAGAAAGGACTTCATATAGGATTTGGACTTGTATTAGGTGATTTAGCAGAGGGTTCAAGGAAGTGGGGCTTTGCTCTGTATTGGACGTAGGATGGGTAAGACTATCAATGAGTATCTTAATAAATCTTACCCCTAAGACATTGGGGAAATGAATCACGGTTGAAGCTGTGTCTGCATAATAGCCAGGATAGGGGATGTTTGCCCATCTTCGTGATTTGGACAATGTTTGTGTTTTTGTCCATGTTCAGACATGTTCACAGTCATGGGGTGGCCTTGGTCTTTATTGAAATTGTTTGTGTTTCACACCAAGGCCTGGTTATATGTGTAGTCCAGCTCCCAGCAACACAAAGTTCTTGCTGATAGTACCAGGCTAGCTCTTAGATGTCAGGGGCTGCTTTTCTCATTCTCAGGTTGTTTGTATGCTTATCTATGCTGTGTAGCAATATTACCACAAATGTAATGACTTAAAACAACATGTATTTATTATCTTACATTTTCTATGGGTCGGCAGTTGGGCACAGTTTGGCAGGATCCTCCTGTGCCTCTTACAAGGCTACAGTCAAGATACTGACTGGGGCTGCAGTCTCATCTGAGACTATTCTGGGGAAGTACTCACTTCCAAGCTTATATAGTTGTTGGCAGCATTCTCTTCCTTGTGGCTTGTTCACTGAGGTCATCAGTTCTTGCTATTAGTTGAAGGCTACCCCGTGTTCCTTGCCACATGGGCTTCCCCAACACCCCCACTAATTTGTCAAAGCCACCACTACAAGGGTGCCTCTTTGCAGGATGGAATTACAGTATTATATGACATAATTATTTACATGTGATCATATACATCCCGTCACCTTTGGTAAGCAAGACACAGCTCCTAGGCACACTCAAAGGGAAGGGATTACACAAAGCCAGGTGTGAACACCAGGAGGCAGGAATCATGGGACCACTGTAAGTTGTCCACCAGTTTGCTTATTTGTCTTTTACTTTACTGCCACAGATTGGGCTGAAATTGGGCACTGGCAATTTATCTAAAATCGATGCCACTATCTTTAGGGTCTCAGTAATAAACCTTGGAAGTAGAGATGGGATTGAGGAACACCCAGGAGGCAAGCATTGGTGGTCCCTGAGAAAAACCCAGTTAGGTTGAGATCAGAAAATATTTTTGCTCTGGAAGAAAAGTGACAAGATAATTTTGGAAGGATAAAGTGTGAAAATGATTTTGTGACCAAATTGAACAGTCAGCCTAATATGAGTGTTTGGAAAGTCAACAGACATTGGGATATAACAATGAGGTCAAAACATGCACAGATTTCTCTTTTGTGGGCAAAATTCACAAGTTCTTATAACAGCGTAACATGATAAATAATCCAAGTTTCAAAATAAGTCCCTGAGATATGTAACTCAATTTAATATGGCTCCTGTACAGCAGCCGGAAGAGGAACGTGAGGAAGCTTTCAGAAATATAGTTTATGAGTGTCCACAGGCTCTAGTCCAAGTGGCTCCATCTCTCTTTGTTTCCAAAGGGTAACACCCTTCCCAGAACGTGCTAGAAGAGACACTACCGTGCTTTTGGTGTTGCTGTCCAATATTCTCATTACATCATAGCACTTATTTTTACAGGGAAGAAGAGTCTATTACTATGATTTATAGAAAACTAAAAATCTTGACTGTCCAAAACATACTTGTACCCTATGACCCCCTAAATCTCTTTAGAAGCCTGAAGAATGGGAAGGAAGCTGGGCCAGGGAAGATGCAAGATCCCCAGAAGAGCAGAAAGGGACTGTCCCTAACGCCACATACTAACTGTACACCATTTTTACCACTTTAATGCTTAGTCTGCCAACTAAATCATTCCTTTGTCAACATCTCCCTAAGACAGGATCTTAGAACATTTTGTAGCTTTAGAGGCACAGGTCTGTCTTGGGGACTCAGAATGTACCCTGAGTACCTTCTCCATGCAGGTACTCTGTGCTCAAATTTTTCATTATTTTTTAATTCTAAAAAATTATCTCATTTAATTCTTACAAGCTGCCTCCATGCTTATAATCCTTTGCCTTTTTCTTTTGTTATATTTAACTCATATGCAATTGAAACTGTTTATGCGGATGTGGACCATGTTTTTTCTGTTATCTCAGAACCTCTTTAAGCACCTGCCAGTGTTGGTGCTTAATAAATGAACATGTGGGGGTGAAGAAACAAAAGGTTAAAAAGGCTAAGTAACTTGCCCATTACTATACTGCTAATAAGTTCCAGGTTTGAGTACAAGACTGTCTGACTTTGCAACCTGTCTCCTCAGCTAAGTGGAGCTTTCACAGGGAGAAGCAAAGATGGCGTTCTTTGCCATCCTTAGTGTCTAACTTCTAAGCTTCACAGTGACTGTGTTTTCTTAGACTTTTACCATCCAATTAACTGCCCTGGGCTATGTAGAGGGAAGAGACCAGGGGATGCTGGGAACTAACCACAGAAACAAGAAAAAGTGAAAATGGTGTAACTCAGTTTAGGTACTCCCGTGCAATCATGCCTAAGATGCTGGAAACGATGGAAGTTTCTGTTTGGGGTATCTGAGTGGCTTCTCGCGTCATTAGAGAATACATTATAATATTCCCATCCATCTCCTTAAAGTAGAACATCCTAGCCAGAAGACTGTCAACATCTTGATCTTATTTTCGTAGTGAGATGTATTTTAGATCATCAAGGGACTCATTTGTGAAAGGAATTTTTTTCTTAATAGGTTTTGGGAATTTTCCTGCTTAGCAATTAAGAAATTCTGGCACCACTGCTTCTGACCTTTTGATTTGGAGGACCATTCTCTGGCAGTTAGTCAGAAACTTTTACTCTATCTTGAAGTCAAATTTTTCAAGAGCACCTGGGGAATCTCACCAGGTAATTAGAGCTTGGGTATAGTCAAGGGTGTATGTATAAAAACTCCAAGGGTGTATGTATAAAAACTCAAAGGAGACATTTGATTAGAGGAGACCTTGTCCCCCTCTGCCATGATGATTTTTATTCCACTTTATTTTCTTTTTTGAGTTGGGGTCTTACTCTGTTGCCCAGGTTGGAGTGCAGTGATGTGATCACAGCTTCAACCTCCTGGGCTCAAGCAATCCCTCTGCCTCAGCCTCCCAAGTAGCTGGGACTACAGGCGTGCACCACCCCACCTGGCTAATTTTTTAATATTTTGTAGAGACAAGGTCTCTCCATGTTGGCCAGGCTGGTCTCAAACTCCTGGACTTGAGCGGTCCTTCTACCTGGGTCTCCCGAAGTGCTGAGGTTATAGGTGTGAGCCGCCATGCCCAGTTTATTCAGCTTTATAATGCAAGCAGCAGAGAAAACTGCCTCTTCTGTTCTGTCATTTACTAACTTGGACATTATGCCTTGTAAGCCTTTTGGCTGCACATAGTAGGAACTCTACCTAGCATGACAGTATAAGCAAAAAGGAGCCTTTGTTAACCCTCAGAACTGGGAGTCCTGGGAGCTGGACTGCACATATAACCAGGCCTTGGTGTGAAACACAAACAATTTCAATAAAGACCAAGGCCACCCCATGACTGTGAACATGTCTGAACGTGGACAAAAACACAAACATTATCCAAATCACAAAATGGGCAAACACTCCCTATCCTGACTATTATGCAGACACAGCTTTAACCGTGATTCATTTCCCTCCAATGTCTTAGGGGTAAGATTTATTAAGATACTCATTGAAAGACTTACCTATCCTTACGTCCAACACAGAGCAAAGCCCCACTTCCTTGAACCCTTTCCTAAATCACCTAATACAAGTCCAAATCCTATATGAAGTCCTTTCTAACACCCTCTTACTGAGATGCCCTGCAAGTCCCATTAGTACATGTTCTCCCTAACTACAACCAGCAATACGTCCAACTTGTTCAACTATACATGTGTTTCTAGCTAAATACACCTAGGGCTTTGGCTGACAACAACACACAAATAAACAGATCGAGCAAATTACAATAAAAACACTAAACATGACTTTATCATGAGACTTGCACAAAACAGAAGCATAAACCATAAAAAAAAGAAAAGCCAAGCAAGTGTTCACACACAGTTTATATTAGATATAAAACACAAAAATAAAGTTAAGTATCTCAAAATAAGCATAAAGAAATTATTTTGTAAATAGTATTAGGATAGGTGGTTAAGAATAAGAAAACTAGGGTAGACTCACACTCCAGACTAGCTAATTAGCTCTACATAGGTTAAATAATTAAAAATAACTAATAAAAGATTAGCTGACATATAACAGACTGCTTTATCAGATTCATGGAAAAACAACGAACCTCTCATTTGGAAAAAAAAACACACGCACACAAAAAAGGCTGATCACTTTAGGTACAAATTCCTTGCATACAACAAAAAAACAAAAGTAAAATGAAATGCCTGAGAAATACTTGCATTACAGTGACAAAATATTTAAATCGAGAGTAGACCTTATTTAAATTCACAAGGAAAACATCACATGAATAAAGTCAAAGCAGACTAAACACACAATCCTGTAATCAAATCTGGATTGTATTAGCTACATGGTCCTAGACAAGTTACTTAACCTCTGTAAACTTTAGTTACACAGAACCATCTTTAATCCTCTCAGTGGTCCAAAGAGGTGCCATTTTTAGAGCTATTGAGGTAACAAGTCAGACAAACGAAGAATCAAAGCTGGAAATGTCAGGGGCACGCTTGGAAGCCCCTTTTATCACTGATAGCATTTTATACAGTAATAACTTATTTGTAAAGCAACACAAAGAAGGAGTCATAACCCGATCACTCAAATGCTAGGAAACGTTTCAGCAGAAACTATCTGATCAGATTTCACAGTATTTTGTACAATGGCAAACAGAAAGAACTTAAAAGTCTAACAAATAAAAATGTTTAATAAACTGTGCTGTATTATGTAGTTATTAAAATAAATGGGAAGGCTAGAAACATGGAAAGTATTTGGGATGTGATGCAATAAAAAAATGAAAATAAAGCTACTATTAGCTGAAGAACTGCAATATGCTAGGTACCATTTGAGGCATTTTGGTTGCATCTCATTTCATCTTCACAACACCTGGCAGAAAAGTAATATTCTCATTTTATAAATGAAGATACTAGGGTAAAAGGAGTTTAAATAGTTGGCCATGGTCACAGCTGGGAAATTGAGAAGAAAGATATGAACCAAGATATGACTACAAAAACTGTATTTCTAACCACTGCACTGTCCCACCTCTTTTAGACATATATGAAGACTGTAACTATACACAACTATGGATATCTGGGAACAAACTGCAAGATAATATGCAGATGTAAAATAACTGCAATATGGGAGTAGGATTAAAGGTAATTTAATTTTAAAAACCATCAACTTTAATGCTATATGATCCACTGAATGAAAACAACACAGATAATCAAGTAACGAACGCCTGACTTTTGAGAAGTTTAACTATAGTCATCCTTCAGTATACATGGGGGATTGGTTCCAAGACAATCTGAGCATACCCAGGTCTAGCAGTCAGCCATACAGAACCCGCCTATTTGCAAAACCCCATACATGTGGGTTTTGCATCCCACAAAAGCCATAGTTTTTGGTATGTTTGGTTGAAAAAAATCCATGTATAAGGGAACCCATTCAGATCAAATCTGTGTTGTTTAAGGGTTAACTGCACATATGTCCTTAGAAAGAGACTTGGCATTGTTTCCTGCTCCAATTACTTCTAATTTCACTCTTTTCCAGAAGAATGGAATAGAGGTAGAGAATAGCCCAGGAAAAACACCAGAATACAGCCAGCAGAGTTGGGTAGAGATCACTGGTGAAGGAAGAGAAAGCTCGAAAGACATAGCGACTCAGAAGGAGACATGTAGAGCTGACTGGGGAAGGCAGGTGAGCTTCAGATGAGACTGGATGAGGGCTGTTAAGGAGAAGCCCTTCCAACCAAAGGAGGGTATGCCTGCTTGCCTTCCTTCTAACAATAATCAGAGCTCCTATTTGCTCACAGTGGTTAAGTCTGAAGATAAAATTCAGAGTTCCAGTAGAAAAATGAATAGTAATGGGTGCCCTGTCCAGTTGTCTTTCTCTAAAAACTGGATTCAGCAATGGTATGTGGCAACTAGGAACAGCTATAAACTCCACTCTTGCCATGCAGGTGAGTGTGCTGACAGTAAATCAAGACATTTTCTTCTCAGGCTGTGAATTAATACTCTCCCCACAAATATACCCTCATTTGTACTTTTTGCATAACCAAAATCCTCTTTTGGTCAGATCTCAGATGACACTTAGACCAGTATCATCTTTCCTAGGCACTCTGGCATCTATAATAGGTAGATTAGAAGGCCAGGCTAAGAAGCACTTGCTTGAGGCGGGGGAGACAAAGGAATCCCACTCCCAGCCATTCCAAGTTATTTTACTCACTATCTTGTTCAGAAGGCCCATCATTTGGCAGACGGCAGATCATACCCCAGATTACAGGGACATTCCCTGACTGTATCACCTGTGCAATTACATCAGAAGAGTATCGCACAGAGGGTCAGGGCAGGGCTAATTTGTCCTCAAGGATTCTGAGACAAGGAAGGAGAAGCTGGATGCTTCAGCAGACATCAACATTTTAAGGGGGCAGACTGAGTATAGCTGGGGAAGGAGGGATGTGCAACAATGCCCTGTAAATCTGATTTTACCGATACTTCATCTCAGCCAGGCCAGAATCACTTATGTGCAAAATGATTAATCACCATCTCCCTGAAATATTCAAGGTCCTCCTGCCTATTCTGAGGATGGAAAAAAAGAGCTAACACTGAAATATGACTTTCAAGCTTTTCCTCATTCGACACCCTTTTAATAAAGTAGAACAAAAAATTTTGCCTTGGGTTTGGCTGAGTTATGGGGTTTCTCTCTTAAGTGCCAAAGCTTCATTCCTCAGCCCAATCACCAAACTGACCCAAGTTATAAGAAGGCTGATAGAGAAGGAAAAATGCTCATGCCATTGCTTAGGCATCAATTTATCAAATGGGATAACTGCTCTGTGAGACAGGTTTTCTCTTTATATTTATAGAAAAGTGGGCACTGCAGAACAAAATTAATTTAGCTAACAGGCAAGTGCTGATGGCTGTGCCTGGTAAAACCCAGTGTCTATGTTCTTGACAAACGAGGCTGATGAATTACATCCAGACCACATGACTCCTGGGGGAGGAGGCAGGGAAGTGGGAGAACAAAGCCTTGGGACATTACCTGAGGCACAGGCTCCAGTTGAGCCCTCACCTACCTTCTCTGCATACTCGGACACAATCTGCTTGATTTCGGCAGAGCAAAGTCCCACAATCTGGCCCACGGAGCTTGCGGTAAGACGGCTCTGCAATCATATGGAGAGAGTGTCTTCAAGGCCATGCCTTGTCTTTCACAGCACTAGAGAACCTGAACACTCTGAGTAGTATCACAAAATAGGTAATATTCCCAAGGGGAAAATATCTGGCTTGGCCACATATTCATCAGCAAGGGAGATAGTAAGCCTCAGGACAAATGTTCAGCTGCCTTTTGAGTGACTCAACTGACTATGCTAGATTCTTCTTGGACCCTGGGTACCTCTGGAAAATGGTTCTTCAATTCTATGTCCCATCACCAGGTATCTCCTCCTGGCGGTCACTAAACAAAGCTTGCAGGGGACTTGGTGAGCCTAGGACTCAGGGAAGAGAGAAAAGTAAATGGGACAAGATAAGGAATCTCAGAAACCCTAAAATATCTCTTATCTGCCATAGGCCTTTCTGGTCTCAAAAGGAATGATCCTTTCAAAGCACATGGATAAACCTAGACAGGATTTGAGCTCTGGAAAGATAAAATATGATCTTGGACTTCTACTTTCCACCTAGATGGCGTAGAAAGAAAGCAGAAGATAAAGACTCCTTCCGCGTGGGGCATAACTTGTGGTTATGGTGAGGCAGGGCCGGCTCCGGCTCTTCTGCAGGGCCCCCACTCTTCTGTGAGCCATCCCAGCAGGGATATCCTGCTCTCACAAGGGCCCTTCAAGTCTCCCTCCCAGAGGTTCCCATGGATGGCAGCAATAGGCGTTTACAAAAAGCTTCCCAAAAGGAACTCCCGAGGAAGAGGAGGCACTGCATGCTGAAGAGGAGCACTGGGGAAAGTGATCCCTCTGGGACAGGAACCCCATCCCTCTGCCACCCCTCTGCCCGTGACCACGCCCCCTCACCTCCTCATGTGCCATGGCAGTCATCTTGGTCATCAGTGACTGAATACGCTGCTGAAAGAGGAATGGGCAGGAACAGTAGTGAGCAGTTCTGACCACATGAGAGAAGCAATATGCCTACAGGGGTCTTTGTGATAAAATCCAAGGTTGTTCTCCTTGACCCTGTCTTGTGTTAAAAGGAAACGGGAAGGTGAGAAAGGCCCACACACAGCAGTTGGTTGAGGGAGGCACACATCATTTGGGAAAGCTGGGGTTGAGAGTAAAATTTCTCCCCAATAACTTAAATAGAAACCCCACAGGGCCTGCATGGACCACACACCTCTTCAGCTGCTTGAAGCTCATCTTCCTCGTGGGCATCAGCTTTTTCTGTAGCCGACAGCCCTGCAGGAAGGGTCATTTTCTTGTCCTCAGTCTGGAAGGGAAAATATGAAAAATGGCTGAGCACTGAAGTTGGAGACTCAGCAGAAAAAAAGACAATATTACAAAGAGGCATGAGCCTATGAAAGAAACACACAGACCTGGAGAGCTCCATCAGCTCCTGAGAGATACTAGACAATTCAGAAAGCTGAGTCCCATTTGAGCTACAGAGGAGGCAGGTCGAGCTTCAGAGCTTGGCAAACGCCTGTTTCCATTTCCCAACTGCTCACTGATCAAATTCCCATTAGGCCACACACGTCTGCCAGACTAGCCCTTACGCTTCGGTTGGGTCTTCCCCCTGCTTTAATACCTTCCAGAGCAGAGTACTGCTAAAGGAGTGTTTTTTCAAACTGCCCGCTGAGACTCACTAGTGGGACATACAAGTAATTTAGCTTCTATAGTTAAATAAAAACAGAACATATCAGAGTGCTTTGTAGGCAGTAAAGGGTTAAGTACTACTTGATAAAACTTTTGTTTTGGGGTGTTTATGTGTATATACCGAATCATAATGAAGGATGGAATTTTCACAGCTACGAATGATCAAAAATTTGAAAGCCACTGGTTTGGAAGACAAAAATCTGAACTGCTTCATCTGGTGATTAAGTTGAATGCTCTGGACTCGTCTCACGCTCTAAATGGACCACATCAAGCTCCAGACACTGTGGGTTAAACGCTCTTCCTCAAACATTTGTTAGAAGTCTAAAGTTTTCATTCCATTTCTGCCACCTACCAGCTGGATGATCTCAGGCTTGCCCAGATCTCTGGATATCAGAGTCTTCTAGAGTTGAAAGAGAGGTTTGGTCCCAGATGCTGTTCTCAGACCATCTCAACTCTAGGATGCTTTTCTATTAACAAGTCTACCATTGCCCATGGAACACCCTGAGCTCTTAGCTGCTCAGACACATCTATAGGGGATAAGACTGCCAATTCAAAAGTGCCATCTGACATAAAAGTGACAAAACAAGCCTAATCTGAATACTATTTCACGGGCACCTCATGATTTGCCCAAACATAACTCAACTGCCTTATTTCAGAATATAGTCATATACATGGGCAATCTTTTCAGACTTAAATTACATATCACATTAAATGTACACATCAGGTACTTATTACGTATCAGATGACACATGACATACTCAAATCCAGAAAACACCCTGCTCTGGAGACATTATTTAGTTGAGTAAAAAAAACACAAATGTGAAAAAAATAAATAGTAAGAAAACTAAAAAGATGATCTAATCAGTGCATGACAAATTACCAATGAACTGATGATAATTAACACATTAAATATTTACTATGCATTGGATCTTTCTAAGTCAAGTCCTTTACATTTTAATTTCTCAACAATGCTGTGAAGTAGGTACCATGGCTGCTCCCAATTTACAGATGTTGTTAACTAACATACAACAATTAAGTAAATTAACCAGAGTCACACAGTGGGAAGAATTAGGATTTGAAACCAGTCAGTAGTGAGACTCTGCCTGGGGAAGGCGGGGGCACACCTCATCTATAAGGGTACCTGCATAATGAACACTGGTATACCTAACCCTGAATTGTACCCCACATCTTTAAAATTAAAAAAATTAAAAGTGAAAAAAAAGAAAAGAAACCAGCTAGTCTGGCTTTAGAACAGTGTTCCTGCTCTTCACTGGTGCCCTCTGTGACTGAGACAACAATCACCACAGGAAGCAGAGGGAGGCTGGAGGAGCTGGACTCTGGAGAGGTGGCAGAGAGGAATACGGCCCGTTCAAAAAAATCTGGGGTCTGGTGGAGAATGAGAAGAGGCTAGTAACAGATCTCAAGCTGCAGAACTCCACTTTTTAAGAGGCCACTGACCACTTTAGCTGGCACTTTGTTTAGAAGGCAGTGGTTATGAGCACAGGCTTTGATGTCAAACAGACCAAGGTTCAGATTCTTATTAATGCACTTTAGGGCTGTTGGACAAATCACTGAGCCTCTCAAAGCATCAGCTTTCTGACCTGAAAAACAGGAGTGAGTACCCTCCCCACAGAGTTATTCAGAGGAATGAGTGAAAAAAAATACAAGCAGAGCCCTCAAAACAAAGAGTTTGGGACACGGTAAGGGTTTGGCACTAAAAGATTTATGTGCCTGTCCTGATGCTAACAATTAAGGATCATTAATAAACAAATAAAGTCTTTAAGATCCCTATGTACAGTCAGAAAAGTCCTGACTTACCTGGTACTTCTACATTTGGCTGTCTTAGCAGAGGACAGGCCTGTAATTTATGGATTTATGGCATGTTCTATCTCGCTGCTAGCATTCTGTTCACACCTGTCTGGAGTCTCTCACCTCAGATGAGGAGTGGGAGCCCTATTAGACCCCACTTGATTGACCCTGGGGCCCCAACTTTCAATTACCCTTCACTTCAGGCCCCAGGATGAGACTATTGCCTCAGCTTCCTGGTCTGCAAAGACGGCGGGCTAGAAAAGTCAGGATGGAGATACAGATGCCGAAGGCAGCTTGCACATCTCTGCTGCTGCAGCCTGCCCAGGGGCCAGGGCCTGGTCATAGCAGCCCTGCTGTGCCAACCCTCTTGGGCTTGCCTTGTATCTGAGTGTCAGACAGAGGTGAAGGGGGTTGCTTCCATCTCTCAAGTATTCTCTTCCAGTGTCTATGCTTTTCTTACCTTCTCTGTTTTGCTCTGGCGGCTAAATCCGTATCTCCTGCAGGTCACAAAAAGGGGAGTTCAATTACTATTATAAAATCACAATAAATTCAGTCAAATGCATTTTGGCTGGATTTTTATATAAAAAGCACCAAACAGTATTTAGACTATTTGGTGACTAGAGAAAACATTTTAAGTGCCTAAATTACAAACATATTCCACTGTTTTTTGAATAAAGAGTCAACCACTCTACTTGCTATGTAAATGCTATAAATGGAAACTCAGATAGTAGAGACTGTAATATTTTCCTTAAGTGCAATCATTACTCTTTGAATCAGGAATTGCATTTCATAGCCACAGTTTAAGCTAAAAGCCTTAAAAATATCTGTATAAACAAATG
Organism: Tarsius wallacei; assembly: GCA_963574415.1. Classification (NCBI taxonomy): domain Eukaryota; kingdom Metazoa; phylum Chordata; class Mammalia; order Primates; family Tarsiidae; genus Tarsius; species Tarsius wallacei. The sequence continues at coordinate 66,039 of CAUYQG010210330.1, forward strand.
TAAATGTGTTTGCTTAAGCTGAACATGGTCTTTAATGGCTACTTCAACAACTTAAGAGTCCAGCCACATTTTATTCTCAAACATAATCCAAGCATGATGGCAATAATGTTGTATATTTACTTCGTGCAACCTTCAAATCAAAGAAACATACAAACACACTTCAGTTTACAGTAGTTTATTTTCTGGCTCTAGTTAATCTATGCTTTTTTTTTTTTTAAAGCAAGTATAGCAATGCAAAAACCACTCAACCTAAAACACAAAGCATAACGCAAAACCCCCAGCCTCATAAACCTTTAAGTGATTTGCAAGGAATAAAGTTATACACAACCACTTAAGAACAAATTAAGGGATCCGTTCCACCCTTGCTCCTGCTATGCTTCATTTGCTGGGTCCTGTGCTGGCTCCTAACCTGGTATTGGGCCTCCAGCCTCACTCCCCCTGCTCTTCCTGCCCATTCCTGGTCCAACTTCGCACTGGCCTGATCCACATGTATCAGTGGCAGGCCTCTTCCCTCGGGAGAAAACAGGACCGCCTTGGTGCCTCATCGAGGCTTCTCCTCCGTGGCCCTGAACTGTCAGCCTCACCTCCAGCAGCACCTTATAAGCTCCTGCTCCATCTCCTGCCTGAACAGAGAGTTCTGCATATACTGAGCCATTCTCCTCTCTCCCCTGCTTTCCTACTTACCCCTGGACCCTCAGCTCTAAATCCTTCTCCTCTCTGGAACATCTCCCCCACCACATGTACTTGGCCCTGGCCTATCCTCCTGTATCTGTCAATGATCCTCTCACTTCCCAGATGACAATGACATCCAACTGCCTGAGTGCATATTCTGAGATACACAAATGTATAGAAATATTTAGGGCAAAAATTTTACTTTCACATTTCCAATGTTTGCTGCATGAATAAATTAAGTGTAAGTGAAAAAATGCAAAGATCAAGAAGCCAAAAGTATCACCTGACCTTGCAATAGACTGTCATATAGCTGGAGAGACCAAAAAGTCACTGCTGGGCACAGCATATCCATTGTTGAGGCACAAATCTACAGGTCCGAAGTGCAGCAAACCAAGGTTAAATTTGGGGTGTCTACACAAATTCTGTAAAGGGACTTATGGCAGATTCTGTGAACTGGCTGAATATCTATTGCATCTTCCTATACTGTAGAGGATGGAAATGAACTACTGTTTTCCACACTCCTTTGCACCTAGAGTTCTGAATGCTATTTAGGTTTCACCAATTAGATGCATTTGCTGGAGTTTTGAATGTGGAACAGTTAAATGAGGAGTGAGGGAAGGCACAGAGGAGCCACTGTATTGGAATGGACCACAGTAGAAGCAACCTGGTTCTGGGGCCAGCAGCTGTCACAGTGGCTTTCTGGTTTTGCAGAGAGGTTCCTAATACTGACCGAAGTGGCATGGTTCCTTTGTCAGCAGCTGTAGCACTAGCTTCCCACTTTCACAGACTGCTAGCTAGCTTCCTGATCATGGAGGCAGAGGCAGCATCCCTGGAGCTCCAGGTCTTATGCTAAAGTTTGGGAGCTGACCCTGGCTCATCCTAATTTCCATCTATATGGTAACCAATCCCTTCTGCTGAAACTAGAAGGAGGGTACTATGTTCTCAACAGGGAATCCTGACCAATACTGGGTTTTGCTAGTGTTTCCCAGCCATAGAAGTGTCCCTGCATCTTGAGTATTCATCCTTCCTTTAGTCTGGGGAGACTCTTAAGGCAGACAGCTCTTAATCTTCTTAATCTTAAAGCCTAGAGACTTAATGGATTTTCCAAACAAACAACCAAATCTGAGTGACTCAATTCCCAGGACCCATCTCCCCCTTAAAGACAGACGCTCTGAGAAGCTCTTCTCGCCATCTAAAAATGTGTTAGCTCCCCAGATAATGTGTTTCTTTGTTTATACCACCAGTGCACTCGCTACATGGTGCACAATAATTATCTGTCATGAGTAATCCTCTAAGCCTGTCTGCTGAGCTTCTGGAGGGAAGGGAATTTGCTAAATTCACCTTTTCCCCATCATTAAAAAGACTGAGTTATAACCTAAACTTCACCATTTTAAAGTGTATAGCTCACTGGCTTTTAGTGTATTCACTATGTTGCGCAAACCATCACCACTTAGCTAAAGCCGGAACAGTTCCATCACCCTCCCCAAAAACTTCATACCTATTAGCAGTTAGTCCCAATTCCTCCCTCTCCCCACCCACTGACTACCACTGATCTACTTTCTGTCTCCATAGATTTGCCGATTCTGGACATTTCATATAAGTAAAATCATTCAATATGTAAAAGGCCACATATTGAAGGCTGAGTGGCTCCTTTCACTCAGCATAGTATTTTCAAGGTTCATCCATGTTGTAGCATGAATCAGCACTTCATTCCTTTCTATGGCTAAATAATACCCACTATAGGGTAAAGCACATTTCGTTTTGTCAGCTGACAGACATCTGTGTTGTTTCCACTCTTTGGCAGTTGTGAATAGTGCTCCTAAAAATATTTACAGACAGCTTCATTCACTTTTATATCCTCACTGCTTGGTCCAGCGCTTGCCAAATAGTAGGTACTCAATCAGCATTTGCTGAACGAATGAAGAGTCCTGTTGATTTTTCTAAAGGTCACCTTCTCCATGGCACAATATCTGACGGGACAAATTGCTATCCTCAGTTGCCTATTAATGCCTCTTTTTTGCGCCTGTCGGCCCTGCCCTTTTCCCCCAAGTGCCAACTCTGATCTGCAGAGCCACACACTCCCATTGGTTCCTGCTTTCCCCTTCTTTAGCACTGACTCATCAACTTTCTCTGTCCTATACTGCTAGCAACAACAGAGCTCTAGTCCCCTTATCACCATTTTGCTTCGCTAAACCCTAGACCTAGGACTTGGTCTTTAAATCAAGGACATACTTCTAAGACAGCATAGTACAAAAGAAACATCAGAAGAGATACATTTATAAATTTCAAATTAGTAGACTCATATACCCAAGTTATGCCAAACAAACTTAAACATTTTCCAAAAACTAAATCAAACATGAGTTTTAAAATTTTAATTTAACTTAATTCAAATTAAAATTCTGTTCCTAAACCACACTGGTCACATTTCAATCGCTCAATAGTGACACATGGTTAGTGGATACCATTTTGGATATCACAGTTCTAGAAAACAAACTAACTGTCAGTAATAATTTCCTCATGCCAAAGCAACACAGTTATCTAAAACAAAACAAGGGCCACCCATAGCCATAAATTCCAAGTACTGTGAACTCTGTTCTTTGTTAATTCAATAAGAATCTACTAAATACCTTCTATGAGCATGTTATAGGCCTCAATGTCATAGAAGACACAAATAGGTTGGGAGGGACATGTCAAGTTTCATGTTCCAACTACAGAATAATTCAAGACAACTCAAAATTACGCCTTTAATACTGTAGAATAGGCTAACTCCAGCATTCTAGTGGTTGTGCTCCAAAATTCCACTTGCAATCAAATATACAGCACATGAAATGCATTTCCCCACAGTAGCTGTTTTATAGCATGGTTAAGTATTTAAACCTCTAAAAATTGAGGATCTGTAATAAAACTGAAATATTACAGGGGAGCAATTTTGTTTAAGGCTAAAATAAAAAATATGAGTCTTGTTTTTCTAACACCATAACATTTTGAAAAATATTCCAAACATGTTTTTAACAGATCCACAATTCTTAAGGCCTTCAGCATAGTTGACCAGGCTCAAAGCATCATTCGAGCTTAGTTCGAGCAAATGAGAGTCAAAAAAGAAGGAAGACAATGTTGACCTCAAAGCCAGAGGGCACTGTGGGCCTAAGGCTGATGAGTGACCTTCATCCCAAGATGAAACACTGATTTCAGAACTTCTTGCTTTGGAAGTCAAAATACGTTCCCCCTTGACAAGAGGTGAGATAAGGTGGAAAAGAGAAACTCTGGCAACAGGTGGGGGATTTGGATTCCTAAAGCTCTGGTGCCATGCAGGGGGCAATGAGAAATTCAGGAGGCCATAAGGGTCAGGGGAGAGGGAGGATGGAGCAAAGTGAGGGCCCAGTAGAGGGCCAGCCCTGCTCTGCTATGGGGAGGAAAAGACCAAGGGGTGAGGCTTCCCACACCCGTGCTGGAGGAGGGCTAGTGCTAGGGGGAATAAGTGAAGGAATCCAGTGACTGTCACCACAAAAAATGGCACCCTGGTGAGATGAATATTTTGAATTAAAGAACCTTGAAGGCCAGCAAATGCTAGAACATGCTCTTTTCCCCTTATCTGCATAAAGACTGGACCCAACAAAGAGAACACAATTGCCTTCTATCCTCTCCCTGAAATCTCATTATCTATAGCAGAGCAAGAGATTGAAAATTAAATACCCCACTTAGAACCCAAATCATTGTCTGTTCTCTGTCCCATTCAATTTCCAGAAAGTCATTTACAAATCATGGTCTACACATTAGGCCCACTCCTTCCTATTAAAAACAATTTACTACCTCTCAAGCTGGCACACTTCCCCATCTGACTCTCCCCTATGAAGGATATAGAAGCATCTGGACATTATTGGGTTACTGGGTAATTACACTCCTGTGACTCCCTACATGTGTTCATGAAGTATGTATGCCCTTTTCTCCTGTTAATCTTCCTTTTGTTAGTTCATTTTCAGCAAACCTTCAGAGGGTCAAAGGGAACCTTTCCTCTTCACCCCTACATGACTATATAGGGACAAGGAGAACTGGAAGGGGAAAAAGGTCATATTTAAGGGCATTTAAGAACTGAAAATTGGCTGGGTACGGTGCTCAAGCCTGTAATCCCAGCACTTTTGGAGGCTAAGGTGAGAGGACTGTCTGAGTCCAGGGGTTCAAGACCAGCCTGGGCAACTTGGTGAGACCTCATCTCTACAATAAATCAAAACCAAAAATTAGTCAGGCATGGTGGTGCATGCCTATAGTTCCAGTTACTTGGAAACCTGAGGCGGAAGGATCGCCTGAGGAGGCTGAGGCTGCGGTAGCTGTGAGCATGCCACTACACTCCAGCTTGGACGACAGAGTGAGACTCCAACTCAAAAAAAAAAAAAAAGAACTGAAAACTGCTACTGCAAATAATGACAATGACAACAAGGACAATGATGACAGCAGCTAATAGTTAGTTAACATTTACTGAGTATCTTTTAAATAGAACAAACTGTTTGAAGTTTTATATATGTATAGTTACATAATCCTCATGTAATAGGAAAGATCTTTTTGTAGTGGAAAGTACTGAATAGAACCTAGAGGAAACAGACAGAAAGGAGGGGAAAGGCTTCCCAGGGATGAGAAATAAAATACATTTGTTGGGGCTTTACATTTTATGCAATTTGCTCTGTGAGTTTTAATAACCACTCTCTTCTTGTTCAATCTCAGACCAAACAACAAAGATTTGTTCAGTCTTTCTAAAATCCCCTAAAAATATACTCATTGGAGGCTCAAACAATTTTGCAGGTAATGATAAGGACATGCTTTTGGAGAAAGTCTGTGTTCAAGTACCAGTTTGAGCCTTTTAGTAGTTCTATGACATTGAGCAAGTTATTTTTGACATTTTTCAATGCTGTCATTATTAGTCTCAAGGAGGAGAATGAGCTAAATAAACTATCAGAATGTCCTAAATATTCAGGTTTCCCCTACCTGTCATAAACGTATTGTCTTCCTCCCTAAAAAGCTAAAACGAAAACAAAATAACCTCTATCCTAAAAAAGAAACAAGACACAAAAACCTAAAACCTTCACCAAGTATTTACCCTAACCCTAGAAATTGGCAGAAGTCAGCATGACCTCACCAACAGGAACTAGGGTTGGTATGAAGACACTTGGTTCTTTCTCCCATGCAGCATTTGAGAGGAGTCACAAATAAGATCTGTGCCTTGCTCCCTTCTCTAAAGAGAGTCAAGTCAAGTTGTGGCCTCAAATGGTACGTTCTGAATGTACCCAGCCTTCACGTGGTGATAATGACTACCATCTACAACATAAACGTGAAAGATCTCATTTGAAACTAGAATTTCAGAACAAAACATTCACAAATTGTCAACACGGCCTCAGGGAGGTGGACAATTTACTGAATCTCTGCCTTCTTTTCGTCCCTCAAAATATCTGATTTTCCATGATAATGGAAAAAATGGAGGCAAGAGCAACACAAACTAGTAAAACACACTACATTTCCCCCAAGTACTCCTTGGCTCTGGGACACGACACCCATAGAGATCATCTCTTCAGCTCTGGCTGTCCCAGAGCTGTGCAGCCTCACCTCACATGCAGCTGAAGCTTGGCTGAAAAGACTCCACTATGGTGTCAGGAGCTAGCTTTGTGAGCATGCAATCTGTCTACTGCACAGGTCCCCATGCTTAGAAGAGTCCTGTACTTGGTTGCTGTTGCTGTCTTTAAATTTTTAATAATTAATCATTATTAATAACCGCTGGCAGAGCCTAGTGGCTCAGGCCTGTAATCCCAGCACTTTGGAAAGCCAAGGCGGGAGGACTGCTTGAGCCCAGGAGTTCAAGACCCGCTTCGGCAACACAGCGACACTTCATCTCTACCAAAAAATTAAAAAATTAGCCAGGCATGGGGGTATGCACCTATAATCCCAACTACAAGGGAGGCTGAGGTGGAAGGACTGCCTGAGTCCAGGAGGTAGAGGTAGAGGCTGCAGTAAGTCATGACTGTGCCACTGCATTCCAGCCTGGGTGTGTCTCCAACTTAAAACGACAACAGTTAACAAGGGGCCTTGCATTTTCATTTTGCACTAGGCCCCGCAAATTATGTAGCTAGTCTTGGTGATGCCTGACTCAGAGGAGTTCAATTTACAGCAGCAACTGGTAGGCTATGGATGCAGCCATCACACCAGTTAGGGCCGGAACTACCTCAACCTCCTTTGAAACAGACTAGTTTTTATTCTTAGGAAGAAAGGACTTGCCTCCATATTATCACCTCAAAAAAAAATAGCAATTGCATTTTCATTTAAAAACTAGAATAAATAGCCGGGCTCGGTGGCTCAGCCTGTAATCCCGCGCCTTGGGAGGCTGAGGTGAGTGGATTGCCTGAGCCCGCGGGTTCGAGACCCGCCTGGGCAGGCGAAACCTCATCTCTACAATAAATCACAAAAATCAGCCGGGCGTG
>CAUYQG010210332.1:0-26371 GCA_963574415.1 Tarsius wallacei
GTTTTGGGGCCGGGCTTGGTGGCTCAGCCTGTAATCCCAGTGCTTTGGGAGGCCGAGGTGAGTGAATTACCTGAGCCCGTGGGCTCGAGACTCGCCCGGACAACTTGGCGAGACCTTGTCTCTACAATAAATCAAAAATTAACCGGGCGTGGTAGCACACACCTGTAGTTCCAGCTACTTGGAAGGCTGAGGCAGAAGGATCGCCGGAGCCCAGCAGGTCGAGGCTGCGGTGGCTGGGAGTGTGCCACTGCACTCCAGTCTGGGTGACAGAGTGAGACTTCAACTCAAAAAAAAAAAAAAAAAAAAAAAAGGAGGAAAAAAAAAAAGGCACTTTTAATTTTGGGCCAACCCCATATGGGCAAGATGCCCTGAGTAGGGGCTGCCATTGAGACTACCTGCTGTCATCATTACCTGTCTTGCAAAAGTAGGATTCTTAACATTTCCAATGCAAACTATCCCACTGGTTGACAAGATGGCAAACAAGCCACCTTTGGGCATTCTTTCCAATAGAATCTTAAGACTTTCAGTTATAGGAAGGAGACTGTTGATGAGCCGACATGAAGGAATTCCTACAATATGTTAAGAGGAAGAAAAAAAGCCTGTATGATGTGCTAACATTATTTGGGTGTGCATAAAGTATCTCCGGAATACATAAAAAACTGATAACACTGGTCACACCTATGGAAGAGACCCAGGTAGCTGGGGGATTGGGTGGGAGATAATTTGTATTGTATACTTTTTTGTCATTTTTAATTTTTTTAAATTTTTCTTTCTTTCTTTCTTTCTTTTTTTGAGTTGGAGTCTCACTCTGTCGCCCAGACTGGAGTGCAGCGGCCGCTCCCGGCCACCGCAGCCTTGACCTGCTGGGCTCCGGCGATCCTTCAGCCTCAGCCTTCCGAGTAGCCGGAATTACAGGCACGCGCTATCATGCCCGGCTAATTTTTGATTTATTGTAGAGATGAGGTCTCTCCAAGTTGCCGAGGCAGGTCTCGAACCCACGGGCTCAGGCAATCCACTCACCTCGGCCTCCTAAAGCGCGGGATTACAGGCTGAGCCACTGAGCCCGGTTTACCATTTTTTAAAACAATATGAATGTATTACCTATTCAGACAATAAATTATGATGCTTTTTTGTTTTTGAGTCACATGGCTCACTGCAGCCTCCACCTCCTGGGCTCAAGCAATCCTTCCGCCTCAGTCTCCCAAGCAGCTGGGGCTACTACAGGTATGCGCCGTCATGCCTGGCTAATTTTTAAAAATTATTATTATTATTATTATTATTATTTTGTAGAGATAAGGTCTCTCTATTTGCCTAGGTTGCGAACTCTCAGACTCAAGCAGCCCTCCTGCCTCGGTCTCCCAAAATGCTGGAATTACAGGCATAAGCTAACATGCCCAGTCTAAAATCCTAATTTTTAAAAATATAGATCCTAGCCGGGCTTGGTGGCTCAGCCTGTAATCCCAGCGCTTTGGGAGGCTGAGGTGAATGCATTGCCCGGGCCGGCGGGTTCGAGACCCGCCTGGGCAACTTGACAAGACCTCAACTCTACAATAAAATCAAAAATTAGCCAGGCACGGTAGCACATGCCTATAGTTCCAGCTACTTGGAAGGCTGAGGTGGAAGGATTGCCAGAGCCCAGGCTGCGGTGGCTGGGAGCATGCCACTGCACTCCAGTCTGGGTGACAGAGTAAGACTCCAACTCAAAAAATAAATAAATAGATCCTATCTGAAAGGAAATGGACAGTGTTCTAGAATTGGTGAGAAGGAAGATGCATTACTGGGTAAACCTAAAGTTATTCTATCTCATTAAAAGGAGGAGACCAAGCACAGTGGCTCACACCTGTAATCCCAGCATTTTGGGAGGCAAAAGTAAGAGGATTGCCTGAACCCAGGAGTTCAAGACCAGCCTGGGAAACTTGGAAAGACCTCATCTCTACAATAAATTTAAAAATTAACTGGGTGTGGTGGTACATGTGTGTGGTTCCAGCCACTTGGAAAACTGAGGCGGAAGGATCACTGCAATTGAGGCTGCGGTAGCCATGAATGTGTCACTGCCCTCCAGCCTGGGTGACAGAGTGAGACTCCAGCTAAAAAAAAGACAAACAAACAGAAGTTTAAAATGTAGGACCTATACTGTCCAGGATCTATATTTCCCAATACAGTAGTCACTAGCTATATTTGTCAATTTTACTTAAAATTAAAATTAAATTAAATTTAAAATACAGTTTCCTGGTCACACTGGCCACATTTCAAGTGCTCAATAGCCATCAGATTCTTGTGACTAATGGCTACCATATTGGTCAGTACAGCATACATTTCCATCATCATGGAATGTTCTATTGGACAACCTGCTACAGACTTACACATAATACCATCAGAGTTATGAGCTAGGTCTTAAAACTTACCTTATCAACACATGGAAACTTAGTACAATAACTCAAACATATTCCAACACTAATTTTCCTAAGATGACTCACTGAAACAACATTTTGAGGTGCAATCAAAACTCTCAATATGAGATTTTTAAGGCAGGCAGAAATATGCTGGGCAGGTGCCCTCACACACAAATAATTTTGTCGCTACAGAAAATCAGTTTGCCCTGGTATAGTTAGTTAGTTATGGCCTACGAGTTAAAGAACTACTTTTCAGAAACTTAAAACTAACATACTTGATATTTACTGAATTTGGTATTCTGTACTGATTCAGCAAATGAGTCACTAATGCTAACATGATAACAGGGTGAATAATGAGATTTGATTGTATTCAACTTCTTTATACAATTTTTCAGCTTTTCTCATTTTTGCTATTATTATCGACTCATCGCTTTTCACAAAAGGCATTTCAACTAACCATAGTCATCATCTTCCTTTTGATACTCAAACTGACAGCATTTAGTCAATGAATGTATCATTAAACTTGGTTCTGTATTCTTTCATGCAATATCTTTTTTTTTTTTTTGAGTTGGGGTCTTGCTTTGTCACCCAGGCTGGAGTGCAGTGTTACAACCAAAGTTCACTTCAGCCTCAAATTTCTGAGCTCAAGTGATCTTCCCACCTCAGTTGAGACTACAGATGCATGCCACCACACCTGGCTAAATTTTTTAATTTTTATATTTTGTAGAGACAAGCTCTCACAGTGTTGCCGAGGCTAGTCTTGAACTCCTGGGTTGAAGCAATTCTACAACCTCGGACTCCCAAAGTACTACGATTACAGACATCAGCCACTGCGCTCAGCCAACACCATTATTTTAAAAATCATCCTTGCTTTCTGGCCCAACAAAATGTTCTAAGACTTACTCAAGCTTTGTCAGATTCAGACACGGGGGCAGCCATTTTTCTGAAGCATGTTTTTTCCCTTAAGTGAAAAATGGTATAAGACCTCAAAAAGTAGACAATAGGAGCAGATATGATCAGGCTCATAATGGTGGAGTAATATTGCTCCTTGGACATTTCACTGAGCAAAGCTATAAAAGGCATACTTTATTAAATGTCGTTGGTTTGTATTGATATTTCCAGCTTGTTTCTCATGTTACTGCATGCTACTTCAATTTTTTTATCCTTCTTCCAAATTATAATTGTATTTTTCTTTCTCTATAATTCAACGAGACATTATCACTCTAATGTTGGATTCTTAACAGAGTTAGCATAATCACTTATTTATTTCATTTGATGATATAGAAAGCACAAAATAGTGACACAAATATTAATACTAACAGTAAAACTATTAGTCATAGTCAAATTGTTCTTTACTTTTCTCTTAAAATGCATCTCACTAAGGGTGACCAGACCAATCATTTTGCCCCTCACAATAAGTCTTCATTTTGTGTGTTTACTTAATACTTACAAATGTCTAGTTCAGTCTTGTTGTCTTAGTTCACATGAGAGCATTGGCAGGCAAACACCTAACAAATCTGAGTTCTTATGTGATAGTGGCTTTAGGCTTCTCTCTTTTTCCTCTTGAGAAGCTAGGATTTTTTAAAGTGCAAATTATCTTATCAATAGTTAAATGGCAGAGAGGTTATCTTCACATTATCTTTTAAAAATAGATTTTTAGATCCAGCTCAGTAGCTCACACCTGTAATCACAGCACTCTGGGAGGCCAAGGTGGGAGGATCACTTGAGCCCAGGAGTTCAGAGTTCAGCCTGGGCAACATATCAAGACCTTGCTCTATAAAAGATCAAAAAATTAGCTACTTGGGAGGCAGTGGCAGGAGAATTACCTGAGCCCACAAGCCCGAGGCTACAGTGAGCTGTGACTGTGCCACTATACTCCAGGCTGGGTGACAGAGGGAAACCCTCCTGACAAAAAAAAAAAAAAAAAAAAAGAAAGAAAGAAAGAAAGAAAAGAAAAGAAAAGAAAAATAGATTTTTACATGGAAGGAAATGAGCAACATTCAAAAGTAATTAGCGAAAGGGAAATGGTATAATCTGGGTAACCTGAAGAAATTCTGATTAAAAATAGGTTTAAAATCCAGACTACATAATTATAGACTTCCAAGACAGAGAGATACACTCAACAGGTACCTACATACATAATTCTGTCACTACAATCCTTTGACATACACTTTTGAGGACATTAGCGGTTCCCTTTAAATACATTTTAATATATATATATTTTCCTGCTTAGCCTATGAATGAGCCAAAAGAAAGATTATTAGAAGGAAATTGCTCATACATGGCTGGTTTCCTAGAAGAAAAAACAAAACAACCCAATGAACTGTAGTCATGGGAGCTGCCCAATTATTAGTAATGCAAGGCCAGAACTGATTTCTTTATTTAATCTGACAGGTAGGTCATGTACAGCTCACAGTAGCTGCCTGGGTCTATCCAGGCCTAACCTGGAGTGTGGGCCTGGCGGCATGCCACCAAGTACATTGCTGGTGGGCCTAGACGTGGGATCTCACTGTGTGCTGACCTTCTCTGGGCCTCACATTGTTCCCCTGAGCCGTTTTGAGTAAAAGAGTTCTTTAAAAGGTGGCTATGGTCAAATCTGGGAAAGTCAGTCAGGTTGCTCCTCCCACGCCCCCAGTTCTTCTTTCCCAAAGCTGACTTCAATGCTTTAGTGCTTGTGTACCCAGAGCACCTTGTGTCTAGCCTACTTTTAATTCCATTTACTGCATGTATTGTAATTGTTGGCAATCATGTCTGTCACCCCGTTAGACTATGACTTCCTTCAATATTTTACTGTTTACAATATTTTACTGTTATGGAAGTCTCCAGAAGGTGTACCTCTTCTGTTGGGAATTGCTATATGCCCTTATCACTCACATCAAATAGGAGGTGGGACCCCAAAATCCAGAATTATCTTTTGGAAAGTGAGCTTCCCCCACTAGGTAAGTGCTCTAGTAACCCATTCAGCATCAGCGTACTAACTAGCCTTGTGAGAGGTTGCATCCAGCTTCAGTGAATTTTTTTGGAGATTGTGTCAATGTGTTTCCCCATTTCATGATGGGTGATTAACGAGTCCACCTGCCAACACTGTGCTGAGTGTTCTGCAGTTTTTGACCAAAAACAGCATGACCCCCATGCCACACCCTCCCTATTCACCCCATCTCATCCCAATGGACATTTTTTTTTGTTTCCCCAGTTGAAAAAAGTCCTCAGAGGGCAACATTTCACCAGTGTGGAAGAAGTGAAACCAAAAAATGGCAGAAGCATTAAAAGTCATCAGAATTGATGAGTTCAAAAACATCTGAGTAGTTAAAAAATCATCTGAATAGGTGTCTTGCATTAAACAGAGAATACTTTGAAGGTGGCTGAAGTTTAAACATGTGAGAATAAATACACACTTTTTTTTTTTTAACAAATAAATTCTAGGGTTTTTTTTTGGTCTCTTCATGGAGGCCTCTTGATGCTAGACTTAAATACCTCATGAAACCAGTCAACTCTGATTTATCTTACATAGTGAGATGTAAGTTATTCTAGATATATCCTAGGGAACAGTAACTTGGAAATTATTTTTAAATCTCAAGGAAATTCAGGTAGTCAAATTTTCTAAAAAACTTTACAATCTATTTACTAAGATTTTTTTTTATTATTCTACAGTGCTGGTGTCCATTCTTCAAGGTAGGGATTCTCTTGTCCATTTTTGCATCTGTAATGTTTGCATATGCTTACCATTTCACTCAGTAAGAATGTATTGAATGAGTAAAGTATATATATGTAGGTATATATACCACTTTGTAATCCCAGCCCAGGATAATTGTAGTCACCTACTAGAGACCTTAGTTTGAAAGGGACTTCAATCCAGCTTTTTTAAAGAGCCCAGATGAAATCACTGATATTTGAGATATATTGATTAGACTGCACCACCATCAATATCTGTAGATTTGGTAAGCTTTTTGCCAAATTCAGTTCTCAACAGAAATGCCTTTAGCGGATTATAATTAGCCATTATTCAGAGATGACAAAAGAAAACAAATTACATGAAAATTGTTACTGTTTTAAAAAAATTACTAAGGCAATTGCTCAATTTTCTAGAAAGCAAGTTATATGAGGGCAGAGACCCTAGTTTAAATATTTTATTTGCAGTGCTTAAACCATATTTGATTTATAGTGAATGAATGCATTATATAATTCAATTTCATTTATATAAAGAGCCACACGATAAATTCTTTTTTTATTTTTATTTCTATTTTAAAGATGTAGAGTACAATTCAGGGTTAGGTATACAAATGGTCATTGTACAGGTAAAGTTTGGGCCTCACTTTGGTCCCCACATCACCTGGTTTGAGATCAGGTTCCCTTATCGACAAGAGTGCCCTCCCCCACTTCCTCTGGCAGTTTCCTACTACTGCAATCACTTTCTTATAGTATTATGATAATTGTTCAGGGTCCGCTTATGAGTGAGAACATGTGGTACTCAGTTCTTTGTTTCTGTGATAGATCATGGAGTATTACAGACTTACTCCATCCAAGTTGCTGTGAAGTTCATAATTTAATAAATTATTTTAAAGATGTACTACAGTAAAAATAAAACGTTAGTCTTCCTCAATAAAACTGGTGTGCTTCTTTTCATTAGACAGTAAGAACTTGTTTTCTTCGACTTCACTTCCAGGAAGATCAAAGTGAGACCGTTCCAAGAATATCCTAATTGGTCTTCTTTTGTCTCTCATCTTTCAAATTCAGTACTTTTACATTGCCACCAGCACTACCTTATGGAAAAAAACTGAAGCCCAAAAGATTAGACCCCGTGCTTCCTTCTCCTTCAGGCCTCAATTTAGCTTTCCAATATTCAAGCCCTAATCTATTTTATTTTAATGATGGGGTCTGGCTCTGTCTCCTAGGCTGGAGTGCAAAGGTATGATCATAGCTCACTGCAGTCTTGAACTCTTAAAGCTCTAATCTTTTTTTTTGCATTTACCCCCACCCCACACCTGCCTTTAACCCTTCCTGTCGGTCATGTATCAACCATAGGATTCTGTATCAACCATAGGATTCTGTCATACCACCTATACATGTTGCTTACTACCATCTGTGACATTTCTGATGCTATTTCCTCCACCTTACACAGAAAGTCCTTTCCTCTCATTATTCCAAGTATTGGTCCCCACTTAATTTCCACCTCAAAGACCTCATCTTTTGAAACTTGCATAGCCTGTGTTTGAATCAAAGTTGTTCCACTTCTTATGCCTCACTTTTGTGGTTGGCAATACTGTAGTTTCCTGCCTGACAGGGTTGTATGAGGAGGCAAGAAAATCCAGGTTTAGTTACTGATCAACAAACATCCATTCTCAGCCAATATTAGCTCTTAAAATTAATAAAATGTATTCTATTAACCTGAAATGGATTTTTGTCATTCTTTATATCTTAGCCTATGCACTTAAGTTATTTGTGCCTTAAGAACAATGGTCCTAGAGTATGATACAACTTAATATTCTCACATTGACTCCCTCTTTTAACTTGTTTGTTGTTGTTATGTATCTAATATTTAATATTGTCTCAATGTGGTCATTGTAATTTTGTTTGCTAAATTAATTTAGTATAGTAACAGCTGTATCTTTTGTATCTGTAGATGTATGACTCTGTTAAATACTTCTGCCATAAATTTAAATTTGGAATCTGCCAAATTTGATATATGGTTACTTTTAGAGAAATAGGAGGTACTGAACAAATGGCAGCACTGGCTAGGCACCAAAACTCAAACTTGTAATCCCAGCACTTTGGAAGGCTGAGGCAGGAGGATCACATGAGTTCAGGAGTTCAAGGTTACAGTGAGTTATGATTGTACCGCTACACGCCAGCCTTGGTGACAGAGTGAGACTCTGTCTCAATAAATAAATAGATAAATAAATAAATAAAATGGTAGCACTGTACATTATGCTATTTACATTTACATATATTACTCAAGCCTTACGATAATCCTATTATATTACAGGTAACAGTATCCCTGTCCTATTATGATTATTATTACAATACAAAGGGGGATCCCAAAACCCCAAATTTATTTATAAAAAATTGTGCATTTATTCTTACATGTTTACACTTCAACCATCTTTAAAGTACTCTCTGTTTGATGTAATACAGCTATCAAAATGCTTTTTTCACTGCTCAAAACAGTTTTGAATGCATCCATTTTGATACCTTCTGCCCTTTTTTGTTTCACCGCTTCCACATCTACAAAACATTTCCCTTTGAGGACTTTTTTCATCTGGGGAAACAAAAAAAAAGTCACTTGGGGTGAGATTGTGTGAATAAGGAGGGTAGGGTATGGGGGTCATGCTGTTTTTGGCCAAAAACTGCTGAACACTAGCATGGTGTGGGCAGGTATGCTTATAAATCACCTATCATGAAATGGGCAAAGTTGTTGAAAAGAATCTTTAAAAAAATTCATTGAAGCTGAATGGCAGCCTCTCACAACACTAGCTGGGACACTGATGCCAATGTGTTCTTAGAACACTTACCAAGCGAGGGAAGCCTGTACTACAAAGGGCCCGCCCTCCAGAAGCTAATTCCTGTTTTTTGGGGGTTTCCCCCTTGTATATATACTTTTTATCCCCCCCCACACACACTACATAATATATATATATTTAAATAGAGGCAGTCTCACTGTGTTACCCAGGCTGATAGCAAACTCCTGGCCTCAACCCTCTTGTTTCGGCCTCCCAAAATGTTGGGACTACAGGTGTAAACTGCCACACCCAGTCTTCTGTTAAACGATCATAACAAGTACACTGGTTTAACACAGATGGCTATGCCATTAGAAAAACACTTTGTAAGAAACCTTAGTATTTTGAGATTTGTCTGAGTTTCTTATTCTCTTCTACAACAAAATCATCAACTAACTTTCTCTTCTAATATTGTTTCTGTGTTTACAAGTATGTGCTTATGACCCTATGTGGATCTCTGTTTCAGGCTCTATGTCTTCTTACTTAGCAGACATTTTCTCAGAGTTAATGTCAGGTTATAACATCTGACACACAACCTAGGGATAGGACTCAATTTCAAACTCTTATAAATTCCCTTCTTCGTTCTTGGTTGGTATAAGAAAAATATATAATGCATATGGGAGCAAACCTAAATGAGACTCACCATAGGAAATCCTCTGATCATGAACAGGACAATTTATAAATCTGAGTAGGTGTTATTTTCCTCACCAACCCAAAACAATGAAGCAGAAAGCTAATCTTCTGAAATGTTGCATAGTTTGGGTCTTATCCTAGACATCATATACTATTTTTCTATTTCAAGGACTTTCAGAAAGTATGTGCCTTCAGTTGGGAGGGAGCTGCTATAGTCACCTATTACTCACCTCAAATATATCTCTCAGTATTACCTAAAGATTTAAGGCTAGTCAACTTTAATTTGTCTTACATTACAAAACATACTATACATCATTCTGAATATATCCTGGATATAGCTTGAAAATTATTTATAAATCTCTAGTGATGTTCAAGCAAATTTTTGGTTTTTTTTTTTTTTTTTAGTTGATGTCTCACTCTGTAGTTCAGGCTAGAGTGCAGTGGCACAATCACAGCTCACTGCAGCTTCAGTCTCCTGGGCTCAGGCAATTCTACTGCCTTCTGAGTAGCTGGGACTACAGGCACGCACCTCCATGCCCAGTTAATTTTTAAAAAAAAATTTTTTTTTATAGAGACCAGGTCTCACTGTGTTGCCTAGGCTGATTTCAAACTCCTGGGCTGTGCCTTGGCCTCCCAAAGTGCTAGGATTACAGGTGTGAGCCACCTCGCCCAGCTGAGAACTTTACAATTTATTCATTAAATAAAAACAGGTTAATTAAATGATGTTAATGTCATTAGATATTTTAGGCACCCACAGTGAGATGCTGCACATATAAAGACATTATTCTGTCCCACAGCTTGCAATCTAAAATTAGATAAACACAGACAAGCCAGATAAACATAGACAGCACATTTTTTAAGACCAAAAAGAAATGATGGGAGAGAAAAAATGAGAGTAGTGAATCAAAATGGCAAATAGAATCAACAAATACGTCATCTTCTGCCTTCTATTTGTAGCTTTTATTACCTCTATCAGAAGCAATCGAACTACTACTGTCAAAGAGGAGGTTGTCTGTCTCTCAGGGTATCAGAACATCCATGGGATTACTACTGTACAGTGTCCTCAGCTTTGGGGGTCCAGTAGTCCTTCCTTTTGTCTTTTGTCTAGTAGTCCTTCCCTGTCCTTGTTTGCCTGACTTTGGGTACTAAAATCCATTGCCTCCACTAGAGATAGAAACTAGAGCACTAGAAACAAGAGCTCAGTCAGTATGTTGGGAAATACTCCCTATGATAGCTAGTAGAGTTCAGAAGTAACACGCTGCAGAGGCCAAGTAATCTGGGAGTGAACACCTCTAGGAACCTAAGTGTACATCAGTTGAGACCTTTAAATTAACCCTCATCCCATGTGGTCAGTCTACAAGGCCTAGCTGGCCTTTTTCCTGAAGTTAGGTTTAAAAACAACAACAAAAAAAGAAACCCAAAAAGACA
Organism: Tarsius wallacei; assembly: GCA_963574415.1. Classification (NCBI taxonomy): domain Eukaryota; kingdom Metazoa; phylum Chordata; class Mammalia; order Primates; family Tarsiidae; genus Tarsius; species Tarsius wallacei. The sequence goes on from CAUYQG010210332.1 coordinate 10,949, forward strand.
GATGAGGCATGGTAGCTCATATCTATAATTTCAGCACTTTGGGAGACCGGGGCAAGGAGGACTGTTTGAGTCCAGGAGTTCAAGACCAGCTTGGACAATATAGCGAGACTCTGCCTCCACAAACAAACAAAAATTTAAACTAAAAATTTAAAAGACCCCCTCAATGTGCCAGGCTTCAGGATAGGTGGTAGGGGTACAGATAAATATGACATAGGCTCTCTTTTGGAGCTGACGGTTTATTTTGGAAGACAGCTCATAAACAGACTATTTTAATATAATGTGGTAAATGTCGTGGCAGAGGGTATGCTCAGGGTAAAGTCCAAAGGAGGGTCCCCAATCCAATCTGGTGTTCAGGGAAGGATTACTGAAGGAGAGGAAGAATTGCTTTTTGAGAGTTAGGCAGAACCAGGAGAGTATATCCTAGAAGCCAAGAGAGGGCTAAAAAAGAGAGGGAGGAGGCCAGGCGTGGTGGCTCATGCCTGCAATCCTAGCACTTTGGGAGGCCAAGGTGGGAGGAACACTTGAGAGTTCGAGGCTAGCCTGGGCAACATAGTGAGACCTTGTCTCTATACACACACACACACAAATTTTGATTAACTGGACATGGTGGTGCGCACCTATAGTCACAGCTACTCAGGAAACTGAGAAAGGAGGATCACTTGAGTCCAGAAGGTTGAAGCTGCATTAAATTGGGATCACGCCACTGCACTGCAGCCTGGGAGACAGAGTGAGACACTGTCTCAAGAGAGAGAGATCGAGAGAGGGAAGAAACAGTCAAATTCTGCAGATGTCCAGTAAAATGGAACTGAAGAAAGTCCACTGGATTTGTCATATTGAAGAATTAAAGGGAAATGAAGTAGAACTACAAAGCTTGGTTGTGAAAAGAAAGTGATGGAGAGAGGAATGTGACATTGAAGAAAGGTTTGTTTTCTTTTTGATCAAAAAGATAGCTAATCTGAGAGAAAGGAGGTGGTTGGAAAGAGGTGACTGGATGAATCATGAGAGCAGGTTCTGGGTTCCTGTTCCAGATCCCTCTCCTGTTTTCCCCGGGGATGGGCTCTGATCCCCTTTCCTGATTTTACTAGCTCCTTTTCTTTGGGAGTGGACTTTGCTTCTAGGTTCCCCTTGCATATCCACTAAATGTCAAGAACCACAGCTTCACAAAAGTCCTGATGACCAGCTCCCTTCCCAAACTATTTGCTAATCTACAAAGCACTAATAGACCCACCTGAATGCCTACTGAGTGGAGAATAGTGTATTTGAAAGTAAAGTAGATGACAAACAAAACCAATTTTCTGTCTTCAAGAGGATTATGAGGAGTTCTCTGGTGGTAAAAAAAAAAAAAAAAAAAAAAAATCAGTGCAATAAACATGGTATGCTAGCATGTTAACCCTATTCTAATGACTAGAATGTTTCTGGTGACTAGAATGCTTCTACTTACCATCCAGGGCATCATTTCCTGTGTCAGGCTTACCTGAAAGCTGAACATGGATTTATTAATTGGAAGGGTGTTGATTCAAAATGGATCTGTTACAAAGAGAAGTCTTTGAAGAACTAGTTAATCCAGGCTCTGGATTAACCTGAGGATAAAACCTCTCTAGTAACTGGGGTACTTAACTACCGTGGACAATGCTTGCCAAACTCTTGCTTGCTGATAAAATTTTCTAGTCTCCAAGCAGACCATTTTTTCAGCTTTGTTATTTATTTACAATCATGTTTTAGTGAGGCCCACCAGGAAATGTACCCTCATCTTCCTCTACCAGAAGTATATGGAAAAGCTCTGGATAACCTTAGTGATTATGCGTGGTTTTGGTCTTTTTTACTCTTGGTGTAATCTTATCTCCAAACTATTGAAGGTGCTCTCCCCCCATCCCTTTTTTCTTAAGCTGAGAACACCACTTCTATTATAGCTGCTTTGTCTTTCATACTGCCTGTTCAGTAATTTAATACTATTTTTCCTTTTTGTCACAAAACAAAGATTGCCATGTTCAGTAATTTAATTAAAATTTTAAAATGATTTTCTCTTTTAAACTACGATAAAGGAATTTTCACCTACTTCTTAAGAAAACAAATTTAGAATAATAAAAAATTGTCATAGTCTGTTAAAATGCTAGCATGCCATGTTTATTGTACTGCTTTTTTTTTTTTAAATCACCAAAGAGCGCCTCATAAACCTCTTGAAGACAGGAACTTGGTTTTGTTTGACGTCTATCTTCTTTACTTTCGAATACACTATTCTCCACTCAGTAGGCATTCAGTGAATATACTGATGGATAGATTTTAACTACAGAGTTCTACTAGACTAAACGGTGAATGACCGTTTAGCAATATACATGTCTTCCTAAAGCACAGTCCTAAGTTTTGCTCTTTTACCTAATAGAGCACAGGAGGCAATATGTTTTCCAAAAAGACGTATTATCCTCTTCCTAATATGGGGTAAAACAGCATTTATGTGGCATTCTGCTGGTTTAAATTCTAATTAAATTAGAACAGATACAAAGTACCTAGTCCACACCTGACAATACAGCTGGCATCTATTAAAAGTTTACAGACTCAAAGAATGAATTGGGCAATCGTGTAACTTCTTGGAGACTGCTCCCTTAACAGTAAAATAAAATTATTACTACTTGCTCCACCTCCTGCACAAGACTGCTCTTAGGAACAATGATAGTATGCTCAGGCAAGTGCCTTCAAAGCTGTAAAAGCACCTTGCAACTTTCAAGTGGACTCTGCGTGTTGACTTGCTGTCATTGCTGTCGCCGGCGTGTTTTATGGCTATCCGTTACATGCACCCTCCCTAGTAAAGCCCGCGAGTAATGTACATACTCATTTAAACACGTACAATTGCGTTGTTTCCGACTATTCCTAATTTCTGGTTGCAGGGCTGTGGTGCACATGTACGAGCGACGGTGGCAAACTCATACTTTGAGAGCACACGCATTTGTCTCGAGTCCTGCTTTCCACCGCAAAGAAATACCAAGCAGAACCGGCACGAACCAAAGATTCCGCCCTATCACCTCAAGGTGGTAAATGATCGAAGACCCCCCAACACAGCGATCCCAAATTAAAGCCACTTTGACCACCGACGGCGTCCGCTGGAGACGAGGAGAGTCGGGGTGGAAAAGCAGAGGACGGGGACCCCAAGGGGCCCCTTCCCCCGGAAGCCCCGCGGGACGGCGTCGGGAGCCCCGCGCCCAGGACGGTTGGGGGTCCCGGGGCGAGCGGCCCGGACCCGCGGCCGGTTGGGTCAGCGAGCGCCGCGGCCGTTGGGGACTCCAGCTCCCAGCAGGCACCGCTTCTGCGGCCGACGCGCCTGGCGGCGGGGCCCGCCGGGACTCGTAGTGCGGTCCGGGTAGGAGACAGGGGGGAGCCTCCTTCGGCTCCGTCCACGCACGTTTCGGAAACCGGGCCTGGAGAGGACCACGCCCGCCCACTCGTGCCGGCGTCCCTCCGGGCGGGGGCGAATGAAGCAGGGCTGGCCACGGCAGGAAGAGGCCCACGGCGGCCGCGCACGTGGGGGGTGGTTAGCGCGGAGGAACCCGGAAGCCCCCGCGCCCCGCCCACCGCCGCGGTGACGGGTTAACGCTCCTCCGGGCGGAGGTGGGGGCGGGCGTGTAGAAGGAGGGGCCGACTCCTCTGAGGACCGCCCGCGAGCCGCTTCCCCCCTAACCCCACGGGCTCGACGCCGCTCAAGCCCCGCCCGTCCCGGCTGCGGCGCGTGCGCAGAAACCCCGCCCCGCCGCCCCAGCCCCACCCCCACACCGCAGCAGCCGCCACCGCCACCTCTCCCTTCTTCTGTGCTCTTTCCTCCTCCTGTTTTCTCTTCCCTCCTCCCCCTCGCCTCCTTTTCTCCTCCTCCTCCGGCGCTGACGCTCGCGTAGGGCCCTGGCGTCAGACGCGCGGGGGCGGGGCGAGTGCGGCGGGGGGTATAAGTAGAGGGTGCAGGAGGCGGTGCTTCCCCTTCTCCCCGGCGGTTAGTGCTGAGAGTGCGGAGTGTGTGCTCCGGGCTCGGAACACACATTTATTATTAAAAAATCCAAAAAAAATCTAAAAAAATCTTTCAAAAAACCAAAAAAAAATTACAAAAAATCCGCGTCTCCCCCGCCGGAGACTTTTATTTTTTTTCCTTCCTCTTTTATAAAATAACCCGGTGAAGCAGCCGAGACCGACCCGCCCGCCCGCGGCCCCGCAGCAGCTCCAAGAAGGAACCAAGAGACCGAGGCCTTCCCGCCGCCCGGACCCGACACCGCCACCCGCGCTCCCCGCCGGCACTCGGCCTCAGCGGCAGCGGATCGACCCCGTCCTGCGGCCGTTGAGTAGTTTTCGATTCCGGTGGATTTTTGTCCCTTTGCGCTTACCCCCGCTCCCCTCCCCCCGGCTCCGGCCCCCGGCCCCGGCACTCGTTCTCCTCCGCTCACGGAAAGGTCGCGGCCTGTGGCCCCGCGGGCAGCCGTGCCGAGATGAACCCCAGCGCCCCCAGCTACCCCATGGCCTCGCTCTACGTGGGGGACCTGCACCCCGACGTGACCGAGGCGATGCTCTACGAGAAGTTCAGCCCGGCCGGGCCCATCCTCTCCATCCGGGTCTGCAGGGACATGATCACCCGCCGCTCCTTGGGCTACGCGTATGTGAACTTCCAGCAGCCGGCGGACGGTGAGAGCCGGGCTCGGGCGGGCGGCCATGAGGCTCGGGCGGCGGCGGCGGGCGGGGTAGGCCGGCGGGCCCGGGGAGGGCGGCGGGAGGGCATGTCACCCCCCGGGGGCTGGCGGGGACACGCTTGGGCGCCCAGACCCCCGGCCCGGCCGCCCGGAGCCTCGCTCCCCTGCCGGCGGGGACCCGCGCAGCCGGCAGCCCCACGCCCCTCGCGCGCCGGGCCACTTCCTCCTTAGCGACCATTTTCTCGGCCTCAGCCGCTCTCAAACTTTAGGATGATGACGCGCCGGGAGGGTGGGTGAGGTTCGGTTCTCCCACGGCACTCCCGCCAGGAGCCGCGGGACTCCGGGGCGTGGAGTCTGAGCCCCTTCCCGGTGGTAGGTGGAGGCGCTCCCACCACCTGGGCTCCTGCCGGCGCCCAGCCCGGGGAGGAAGTGCGATTCCGTGCTCGAAAAATACCACGTGTTGAACCCTGTAACCTCACAGGCCCGAGGCCTGTTCCTGCTACTGGCCCAATCGCCTGGGGGAGCCACACGGCCTTAGAATAAAGTTATTTCGGTGATGTACGGCGGTGGTCCTCGGGCTGGGAATTCCACTCGTAATAACTCAACGGTGACGGATGGCTCTGTGTACCAATGAGCCGTACATTTGGGGTTTCCCCTACGTCGAGCATTTTTCTTCCATCAACAGCAGGGTGGGAGGAGGGGATGTGGAGGAAGACCACTTTTGAAGGCCAGTTAACTGAAGCAGCTTAGATCATTTTAATCAGACGAGACCCTCTTAGTTTTCACGAAATGCTGGGAATTTATTTAGTATGTTTGTCACCAAATAACTCCTGTGGTTTAGAGAGCTTCTCTTTAAAATATTTCTGTCAGTTTTGGCTGTAAAATGTTATATGTTCGTGTAATCTTGACTAGACCATTATTTTTATTTGTAGCATCCCAATAGTTCGTTTCTCTGATGTTTTTAAAAGTTGCCCATAACACTAATAGGTTTTGAGGAATGGTTGAGTACAAAATTACCGAGATTAAATTGAGCTTCATAATCATGGGGAAAAACGCAACTAATCTGTGATTTTATTTTTAAGTTAAACAGTTCATAGAAACAAAATCTGGGAAACAGATAAGGTCTTTGGCCTGATAAATTGCTAGTATTTTTTCTTATTTCTGGATCAATTGACCTGAGAAGCCAGCTTCACTCATTACGTGGCCCAAATTTGTCCTTTAACGGGTTGTTTGAATACATTCCATATTCTAACATGTAAGAAATTCATTTTTATTTTAGTAGAAAAGACCTTAAGAATGGAATTTAAACTTTAATTAAGTTCATTGAGTAGATCTTAGGTTAATGATCAGCTTTTCGTTAGGTAAAGTTGATACCGAGATTTTGGGTAAGCAGAATACTGAGTGACATAGCCAGAAGTTGTAAAATTGCACTGCAGATTTCCTGCCCTTTTGCTCTGTAAGCAGGAACTCCAGATAGCACTTTGTAACAGTTCTTAACTCTAGGCAAGATGTACCACTGGACGTCAGATTGGGGCAGATAACTTTGGAGCAAGTTATCACAGTCTGAATAAAGATTTGGTAGAGAATAGCTTGCATGGATTCTAGAGATTGTAAAATGGTAACTTGAAAATGTTAAAACAATTTTTTAAATGTCTTGGGATTTGAAAAGTTGAACTTCAGGTTGCCATGGTTACAGTACACAGTATATATTATCAGTCTCTATGAGTAGACCAATACCATAACTGCCCAAAAGGCGATAGCATTTTCCCATCTTCTATATATCTGTCTTTTGTAGGTATAATTTGCGTCTTTTCAAATTTTTTTTTCCCAGTGGGCTTCTTTTTTAAAAACTTATGCTGGTGGACTTGTGAAATAGCTTCTAAAAGTGACTAGTATTGAATTTAATAGAGGTGACTCATTGAAAAGAAGCTCAAGCAAAGTCAGCAAAAAAAAGAGGGGAGCTGAGTAGGTGTGGTCAATTGATACTGAGCTGACAGCTGATTATCACTATATTCTAGAAACTGGAACTTTCATTTATAAAAAGAAGTGGCCGGAAAATTTGTCCTGTCAATAGCTTTACAGTTACATTGGCATGGAAATTGTTTCGGGACTTCAAATGGACTCTAAACCTCTTTAGGGACTAGTCTTTTTGCTTAAGGATATAGTTTTTCATTGAGAGTTGTAACTCCGTTAATAGTACCAGTACACACAATTCAGTTCTTCATAGATCCTGAAATTAATTGTAGGGTAGATTTTGAAATTTTCTAGTACAGTTCAGAAATACTTTGGTTAAATTGTCAGTTAAGTAAATCAGTGACGTAAGATAAAATTGAGTTTGTGTGTCAAGGAAGCATTAAAAGTGAGCTGTGAATATTGCATATCTGGTATTTTAAAAATTCTGTGATTATGCAACCAAGAATGTCCAACTACACCACTATTAGAAGGCATGATTCAGATTTTGGTCTAGATTAATTTTTTATATGGTAATAGGAAGTTTTGCTATGAATCCCGGATATCTCCCCCAATAAAATGGGACTTTTCATTTTTTAGGAAATTGACAGTTTTTGTATAATATTGTTAGTGATAGCATCGACAGTACCAATTTTAGCAAAGTTGTCAAGAAGTTAAAAAGCTTAAATTCATAAACTACTTTCAGCCCGTGGATAATCTATTGCGAAAGTCTTTTATATTGCTCATTAAACAGGTTATATTTGAAAGAAACTTGGTTTTGGTTTTATATTGACTCGGGACAAAAGAGGTGCATTTGAATTTAATGACAATTAAGGAAGAGATAATTTCAGGCTTTCATTATCAGCAATATGCCCTCCTTTTATTTATGGGAAATTTGGGATTTCTGATACTTGCCTTCTCTTCTTGCACTATACAGTTTAGATCTAGACTAGTATGTGATGTTTGAAAGGTCCAGCCATCTTGGAACTCAAAGAGGAAGAGTTCAGCTGTGAGACCGTGTGCCCACCCACTCCCCTCATCATGTTTATATAATTTTAAGTGGCCAGTACAAATTGTGAACTCATATTCACTCCAAATATCTTTCCTACAGCGGAGCGTGCTTTGGACACCATGAATTTTGATGTTATAAAGGGCAAGCCAGTACGCATCATGTGGTCTCAGCGTGATCCATCACTTCGCAAAAGTGGAGTAGGCAACATATTCATTAAAAACCTGGACAAATCCATCGATAATAAAGCACTGTATGATACATTTTCTGCTTTTGGTAACATCCTTTCATGTAAGGTAAGCAAAATGTGACGGGTAACCCTACTTGGATTTTTTAGCTACTTTTAGTTTAGTGCTTGAATGAAATAGTAACTGGTATTTGTTAATGGATATTTTAATTTTGCAAATATTCCAGTTAGGTGGCAAATAGATTATCTCTGAACACTGGAAAAATGTTAAGTCAATCGTGAATAAAGCAAAATGGGTATACATTTTTTTTCCCTAGGTGGTTTGTGATGAAAATGGTTCCAAGGGCTATGGATTTGTACACTTTGAGACACAGGAAGCAGCTGAAAGAGCTATTGAAAAAATGAACGGGATGCTCCTAAATGATCGTAAAGTGTAAGTATAAATATTTAGTTAATCATATCTTGAATCTCATCAACACTTCCAAATCCATTCGTTTTAAAAGTTAATACATTTTTGATAATTGCAATTAGAAGTTAATAAACTAATCTTGATTTTATAATTACATTTTCTCCACATAATATAGTTGATTAACATTCAAACCAAAAGGAAAAACCGGAGGAAAATAGGTAAATAAGGATATAAAGCAAGGTTAAAAACTTCATGGCTCCTGAGGTACTAGTTAAATAAAATAATTTGCTTTTACATACTGTTAGGACAGATAAGCTGGGACACACACCCAATAGTCTGAATTCAGAGCCCACTCTTAAAGTGGCCATGCTGCTGATAATTCTGTAATTTTTTGATTGGAGTAAAAAATAAAGAATTAAATCAAGTTTTGTGATCAATCTGTCCTGAAATACACTTAATTTCTCTTGAAATGTACATGTTTTAAAATTAATGGCATTGATAAAACCTATTGTACTAGGCTGTTTTGGTGATTATTAAAATAGATTTTATGATTTATCAAAGGACTGACAAATCTTAATTTTGTCCTCAATGCCAGTAGATTTTTCTTAACTACTCTGAGCAAATTCAGCTGTAGGTCCTATTGTAAAAGATCTGTAAATTCCTGTTGCTGTGTAAATGGCATAGGTGGTGTGCAATTTGGGTTTGGATGTTCTTATAAGATTACTCTTTAAGGTATAGTTGATGTGTAAATCATTGCATCAAATGGCATGGTCTTTGTCAAGTTCCATGAATAGGAAAGACTTTGCAATATATAAAGAACCCATACAACTTTATAAGAAAGCCAGTGACTCCTCAGTAATGAACCATGTTTACCAAGGCTGACTCTTAGAAATAGTACCCCCCTTTTTTTTTTTAAACCAGGGCCTTACTCCTCCCAGTCTGTAGTGCAGCGACATGTAGACCATGGCTCAAGTAATCCTCCCACCCCAGCCTCCAAAGTAGCTGGGACTCCAGGCATGTGCCACAACATCTGGCTAATTTTTTTTACTTTTTATAGATGCTGGGGTTTCGCTATGTTGCTTAGGCTGGTCTTAAACTCCTAGGTTCAAGTGATCTTCCTGTCTCAGCCTCCGAAAGTACTGAAGTTACAGGCTTGAGCCACTGTACCCAACCGAAATAGTATATATTTAAATGAGAGACATTCATCATTGTTAGTGCTCACAAGTGTAATGCCTGCCAGCAATGCTTGGGGGGTGGTGAAGCCCGACAATGGGAGGATCCAGATAAAGGCTTATTGCTATTTTGTGTATAACAGTGATATAACCATTGTGGAAAATAGTTTGACTATATTTAAATCTTAATGATTTCTGTAAGTCTGTCCTAAAAACAAATACAGTGTCATTCATAAAGTTGCAGCATTGCCATGTGCAACGTTGCGGCCCCTCTATGCCCAACTACTAAGAGGCTGAGGCAGAAGGATTGCTTGAGCCTAGGAATTTGAGGCCCTAGTCATTCATTCATTCATTTATTTATTTGTCAGTCTCATTCTGTTGCCCAGGCTGGAGTACAGTGGCATGCTCACTGCCACCGCAGCCTCTAGGTGCTGAGCTCAGACGATCCTTCACCTCACCTCAGCCTTCCAAGTAGCTGAAATCACAGTCATGCGCCACCATGCCCACCTAAGATCCCATCTCTTAAAAAAAAAGAAAGAAAAGAGTTGCAGCATTATTTACAAAGCAGAAAGTGATGTCTACAGTGAAATATACTCTCATTGAAAATGTTTGTGAAACTAATATGAAGAAGCCCCACTATAATTTATGGTGGGATAAAGAAAGGCTTCTTTAAGCCTTCATTAATGAATGTTCTTGAAACGATAAAGCAAAAAAAGATATATACCTATATAGGCTTATATGAGAAGTCATGATTTGGGTGGGATTATGGGAGACGGTTTTTCCTTAAAGAAAAATTAAGTTTTTTAAAGTAATTTTTGGCCAGGCACAGTGACTCACGCCTGTAATCATAGCCTTTGGGGGGGCAGAGTAAGAGGATTGCTTGAGGCCAGCATGAGCAACACAGTGAGCCCTCATCTTTACAAAAGAAAAATTAGCCAGGTATGGTGGCACGGCCTGTAGGGGCATGGGGAGATTGCCTGAGCACAGGAGGTCTAGGCTGCAGTGAGCCATGATCCAGCTTGGATGACAAAGTGAGACCCTGACTCAAAAAAAAAAGTCCACTTTGTTGAAAATGCTGCAGTTATGCCAGGCTGTTGTGTTTTAGAATACAAGGTTGGGAAGTTTAAAATTTTATTTTGGGAGCTGCAGAGAAAGTGCAAGCACCCTTTGAAATGGCAACAATGAAAACTTTTCATTAAGAGATCTTTCCATAAGCATGATAGGTACCCACTGGGTTGTACTGATAGGCATGCTTCCATTAACCATTTGTTAGCTAGAGAAAAGTATGTTAAGAGAAGTGTTTCTTTTTGTGATTGTAGTTAGGTTTATTTATCTCATGTCTTCGTATCTTCAGTTATGATGCTGTTTCTACTTTGTAGTGCTAGAGGTTCTGAAAATTTTCAGTAGCAATTACACAACCAACCACAGGCTTAATTAATCTGAATGTTTAAAAATGGAGCCTAATGTTCTAGTTCTTATGTATTTCCTTAGATTTGTTGGACGATTTAAGTCTCGTAAAGAACGGGAAGCTGAGCTTGGAGCTAGGGCAAAAGAGTTCACCAATGTTTACATCAAGAATTTTGGAGAAGACATGGATGATGAGCGCCTGAAGGATCTCTTTGGCAAGTTTGGTAATGTGTCCGAATTAAATTTTTACACTCGAAGTTCTGTATAATTATTGTTAATTTTGGCTAATAAAGTAATGAGATGAGGCTTAACATACTCATCTCATACTTAATATTTGTAGGTATTTTGGATTAATTGACCGTTATATTACAAAGTAGTATATAAATAGAATTCTATCCAGTTCAAAGGTTAATAGCATTAGATTAGCACAATAAGGTATGACTGAGTAATTAGGACAGATTTTAAAAGGTTTTACTGCTGTAAGATCTGTGCACTTCTAGGTCCCATTTCATCGGAGGCATGCATTTGACACAGCCAACTTGGGAAGGAACACATTCACTAGTTATAGGCCAGTAAAGCTGGTCAGTCTCAGTAACATGTTTGAGCAGTTTAAAACAATGGCTTTCAGGGATGAAGCCAAAAATCCAGATTTTTCCAGTGATAGTTCCTTGGAATAACCTTCTGAGTCCGTGGGATCTTAAAATACTCTTTTCTTACATTTAAAAGTAGATTCAGCCGGGTTTTTCAGGATTAATCTGCTAGAAACTGACCACTCTGGACCACACTGTTTCAGAACTGACATTCTGGGTGGTATGTGTGTCTTATTGGGTAAACAGATGGAGTAGGTTCTGTGAGAAACCTACTTGAGTAGTAGGACTATACTACTGAAGTGAAGTTCCACTTAAAACTTCCTGAAGACCAGATGCAGTGGCTCAAGCCTGTAATCCCAGCACTTTGAGAGGCTGAGGTGAGTGGATTGCCTGAACCCGCGGGTTCGAGACCCGCCTGGGCAACTTGGCGAGACCTCATCTCTACAGTAAAAAAAAAAAAAATTAGCCGGGCGTGGTAGTGCATGCCTCTGTAGTTCCTTCCAGCTACTTGGAAGGCTGAGGCGAAAGGATTGCCGGAGCCCAGCAGGTCAAGGCTGCGGTGGCCGGGAGTGTGCCACTGCACTCCAGCCTGGGTGACAAGAGTGAGACTCTAACTCAAAAAAATAAAAGTATCTTCATAAAACTTGAAACTAATGAAGTGTAAACCAGCATTACTTTAGATAGGGATGTAAGAGATGAAAAAATGAACTTTTTTAGTGTATGTTTGCAGATGATTTGCTTGTCTCCACTCTTTGCTTTTGTCATTTTGTGCAAAGAAGATATATAAGATGTCAGAAAGTAAGTGACAGATTGTCTTTAGTGACTGCCTCTTCAATCGTCTTGGTTCTTAATGTCTTTTAGTGAGAAGTTGGAAGTTGTTAACCACGTATCCCAAATGGGCGGTTAGTTGATCTCCAAAACGTAAATATGTCAGGGTATTTTCTTGATTTGTTTTACATAGCAGAGATTTGGAGTATGGGCTTAGGACAGAGGCACTTTCAAAGGAAAGTCTTACTTGTGCTCATACGTCTTTCAGATTCTCTGATAAAATGTGACTTTTTAGCTTTTTCTGCTCCCACTTGCCTGAGATATCTCCTACCTTAGTTACATGCCTTCTTCCACTTGGCGGGGGGGACTTCAAAAACATGCTTCCTCCTCCAAGTGATTAACGTATGCCTTACCAAAGGGTTCAAATGTATATGATTATTCTTTCCACTTTCTGTTTGAAAGTAAGGTGGGTCAAGGCTTATCTCTTAATGGATATAAAGAAAAATTAAATTATTGAGTAAAAAAATACAACTCTTCTGTGCCAGAAATGAGAATAAAATTTTCACAGCCATGTAAAGCATACCAACTTAAATGGAAGGAGGAATGTTTTAGGGAACAGAAAGTATTTACTTTCCTAGTGATAAAGGGTCTGAATAGAAAAATAAGTACCTGGGTCCTGGGAGACTTGGAGGGGGTATGAATTTCTGGAGTCTTGAAATTGTTTTTTAACTTACCGTGTGTGGGATTGGACTTTTTAAAATCCCATATTTTTTCATGGCTTTGTTTTTGTGTGTTGAAGTATATGAATTAATTGTTGTATGGGCTATCTTTGATTTCTTTAAAAAATTTTAAATGTTTCAGGACCTGCCTTAAGCGTTAAAGTAATGACTGATGAAAGTGGGAAATCCAAAGGATTTGGATTCGTAAGCTTTGAAAGGCATGAAGATGCACAGAAAGTAAGACTTAAATATACTGTTTAAGTGCAATGTGGTCTTTATTATTATTATTATTATTATTATTATTATTTTGTAATTGACAGGAAGAAGGGGGGAATATACAGTTGAGTTGTGTTGAAATGGATATGCATACCAATGACTTTTACATGTCCTTGTATTCTCAAGTACTTGAGTTTTAGGCATTATCTTTGAGAGGATAAATTGAGAACCTTGAGATGGTGCGATGGTATATTTTCAGTGTTTGTGACTTAACAAATGTTTCTTATTGTTAAAGAAATAAACTCCTGCATTACAAATTATTAATTGAAAATTTTGTGATTTTTGAAAGGCTGTGGATGAAATGAATGGAAAGGAGCTCAATGGAAAACAGATTTATGTTGGCCGAGCTCAGAAAAAAGTGGAACGGCAGACGGAACTCAAGCGCAAATTTGAGCAGATGAAGCAAGATAGGATCACCAGATACCAGGTTCATTTTTACTTGAACAGCAAAATAAGACAGGGATGAGGAAACCTATTTTACATTCATTTCAGTTACTGCCAGGTAACTGGAGGGCTTGAGAGGGCAATAGGAGAAGCAGCATGGGCTAAAATAATAGGTGTGTTTGGGTACCATCATGGTTTTCTTTTTTCTTTTCCTATAGTGTGTTTTCATTTGTTTTTTAATTTTTTAGGGTGTTAACCTTTATGTGAAAAATCTTGATGATGGTATTGATGATGAACGTCTCCGGAAAGAGTTTTCTCCGTTTGGTACAATCACTAGTGCAAAGGTAAAAGCATATGATGCTTTTTTAATTTGAGATTTGGGAAAATCCATGCATGTGACTACATATAAGTTTCACATTGATATACCCATTAGTGTGTGTGTGTGTGTGTGTGTGTGTGTGTGTGTGTTTGTTTATTTTTGAGTTGGAGTCTCACTGTCACCCAGACTGGGGTGCAGTGGCCGCTCCTGGCCACTGTAGCCTTGACCTGCTGGTCTCCGCCGATCCTTCCGCCTCAGCCTTCCGCCTCAGCCTTCCAAGTAGCTGGAACTACGGGTGCACGCTACCGTGCCCAGCTAGCGTTAATTTATTTTGTAAATGAGTAGAGAAATAGATTTCTTTCAGAAGAAACGTCTCTTGGTCTTTTTTTTTTTTTAAAGAAATGAAGTTTTTGCTTCACGTTTGAAGCAGGTTTTAGGAAGGCTGCATTTGATGACTATATTAGTAACTGATCCTCACATAATGTGCTCCATTTGTACTGTTAAGCTAGTACAGGTTAAAGAAGGCTTATTGTGGAGCTATAGTTATTGCTATAATTCTAATCTGTTTATTTACACAATCCCTTCTGAGTAGTCAAACCCATGTGTGCTCCCCCAAAGAAGATGCAGATCGTATTTCCTTTTACTTGTAGTCAGAGATGAAGAAACAGTAGTATTTTAGTCCAAATCCTGTTCCATTTGTTTTTGTCTAGTGTCCATGGTCCAAGAACCGCTCTTTATGCAAAATTGTGTGCATATGTGCTTTTACTTGGTTGGGGAAAGATTGCACAGGAAAAATTATAACTCTCACCAAGCTGTAATGACTCTGTGACTGATCTCTCTACTCAGCCTTTCCTAGCATCCCTAGGGAGCTTCTGTGAAGTGAGGACATGTTAGGAGCAAGGTGGATGCGTACAAGGAAAGATGCAAGTGCCTGGGCTGCCTTGTCTTTCAGCCTGTGCTTTTCTAAGAGTACCTGAAATGTGATTGAATCTATTCCTGAATGTCCTTATCTTCAGTGTGTTCCCTGAATATTGTTTAAATTGAGTATTGTGCATCATCAGTATAGAATGTATTAAGCATGCATGTTTTTCAAAGAATCTTTATTAGGTCTTTTTAAAGAATCCCTTGTGGATTATATATCATCACTCACTATTTGCAGGGAGGTGAAAAGGTTAACCAAGAATTTATTCTGGAGGAAGAGGTCATTATGTTAATTTAATAATGCTTGCTGAAAAAACAGATTTATCAAACAAGCCAAAAGGGTAAAAAGTAAAATGTGACCCCCTCCATTCCCCTTTCCAGTCTTAGGCTCTTGCAGTTTGGGTATCCTTCCGGGTCATTTTCCTTACTGTTCAAACTCAAAATTGTTTTTAGAAGATGAGGTCATGCTACATATTCTGTGACCATCTTTTTCACTTAATAGTAGATCTACATACGTATTTCTATTTCTAATATTTATTTTTATCTTTTTTTTTTTTTTTTTTGAGTTGGAGCCTCACTCTGTCGCCGAAACTGGAGTGCAGTGGCCGCTCCCGGCCACCGCAGCCTCGACCTGCTGGGCTCCAGCTATCCTTC
>CAUYQG010210335.1:0-32200 GCA_963574415.1 Tarsius wallacei
GTGAGACTCCAATTCAAAAATAAAATAAAATAGTTAGTTCGATGAGCTTAGGAAAAAAAGAGGGGAGATGAATGGCAGAATAACTCAAGTAAGAGAAGATCAGCAGCACAGCACCTGGAGTTTGGGAGCAATCCCTCCCAACCTATAGGCAGTATTGTACAAAATTCAAAATGCATGAATGGAATCAGCCATTCCTCATCTTGCTGTTGCCTTAACGTGTCTCAAGATCCTGTGTAGCTTCAGCATTCTAATTCTGTAAGAGCACAGCATTCTCAACTTTCTCAATTTATTCACCCATCTGCCATGACTCTCCCCCTTAGATGTTAGGTGGATGTTTCCATGGGTTCCCTAGTCTCTCTAACTTTCTAAGAGGTTCTTCAGACCACATCTTCTCTTGCAGATGACTGGAGATGATCACAAAGTTCTTTCAAAGATGGGGTCTGACATTTGCTCCCATTTCTGTATTCTCAGCAAGAGGGAGAAGTCTGAGCCATAACTGAAGCTAGAGAAGCAGAAAGCTGGGACAACAGAATGTCTCTTGGGAAGCTTCAGCATAGCAACTCCCACACACATAATGTAAATCCAAGTCCCCTATAGAGGCCAGTGCACAGAAAGGTAATTAATCCAGCCTCCTTCTTACTGAGAGTAGCATAAGAAATAGATACCAAATATATCTGGTCTCCCCTATTCTTGTCTGGCTTCTTTCCATTTCTGTGACTTACAGTCCCATTAAGCATTTTCTATATTCTATAGAAGAACACCACTTCTAATAGAAGACTCATTGTACCTAAAGATGCAAACTAGAAGAGCTCAGTAGGAACATTAGTGTCAAGTTATTCACTCAACTACACTAAATTTTAGAGCTGATATTACTGGCATTCGCAGAAAAATAAAACTTGATATCATCTAGAGGACAAATAAAATACTTCTTGGATTCTACAGACCCAGAGCAGGTGCTAAAAAGTAGGAGATAAAAAGAAAAGGATCCTGCTTACAAAGTGAAACCAGGATCTGTCCTAATGTTCTAGGAACATTCTAACCTGTTATTGACAGACCAGGGAAAACAACTGAGCTCGTTCCTTCCTTACCCCACTCCAATTTAAAATTCCAGCTGAATGTTGGCCTTTCTTCATGGAAAACAAATGACAATGAGAGAAATCCCAAAGTGTGAAAATTTGGGCAGAGTGGACCTGCCCAACAGCTCCAGTGCCCTCTTGCTACAGTTATAAGAAGTGACCCGGGTCCCTGGATGCAAAAGTCTCTGGGCAACAAATTCATCCAGTATAAGTGCTCTTCAGTTCCTATTCAAGTCCAGCCTTGCTACCTTGTTTCTAGTTCTCCGCCTGAGGCTGAGGACCAGCATATCTCTGAAGACACATAAGTCACCCCTTTCTCCTTATCACAAAAAATTTCTGAGGAGGATCTGTCTTTCAACCAAGAAACCCATATTCTGCTCCTAGAGATTATTGTGTATCTGCGTCTTTCGATCTCACTCTTTTTTCTATTCAAAACTTGCTGTGGGGGCTACTAAATCCATATCCTTCTGTTGTTTAAATTCATTTTTCCACTCTGAGTTTATTATTCTCATCTTTTTGTCTTAAACAGAAAGCATGGGCAGAGGTGTGGGCTTGGTCAATAGCTGTGGAATAAGCTTTGAGGAAGATATCTGAACTGCACAAGAGACGCTGTGGCCATATTCACTACTGGGTGTATGAGACTGTATTGACCACCAACTCACACAATCCTGATGGCTTCACTGGCTTCACTAACATCTGTGTTATGCACTGAGGTTAGCGTCTACAAGACCTGAACACATTTCTCTAAGCAAGAAACTTGTCGCTGAGCCTATTCCTATAAGAAAGATCTCTGATGGGATAAGGCTAGTCTCCAGGTCTGTAATTATCCTCCCAAAAGGGGCAAAAGGAAATGTTAAATTCCAGTTCTTTGGTGGTGGGAGGCATTGAAAGGGGCCTATGACTATGCCATTTGACAAGAGCAAAGCACTAAGTTCCAGAACGAAGTCAGGAGTGCCCTAGGAGACATAAACATGTAGCAAACAGAATGTGGAGAATGAAGTATTTAGCAGATGGGCATGAAGCCATGGAGATTTTGGTGAAGACAGAGTACCTGTCAAGTCTGTATGTTTCTTTGAGGAGAAGAGAGGCAAAGAGAACAGGAGGAGATATGGGGTTATGCAAAATATATGTGAGTTGGGAATCAACCCTTTTAGGTTGACTAAGTAGGACTTTTAGATTCCCCTTGATTTAGGACTAAGGAATAGTAAGTTGATGAAATAAGTTGAGCTAAATTGTGTATCATATTAAACTGTGGTACACTGGTGTGATAAATTAGGGCTTCAAATCTCTCTACTAGTTATACTAGTTTAAGAGAAGGAACTTTCACAGATTTGAGGATAATTTCATAAGAAAAATGGAAGGGAAAAAGCTCCCCAGGCTAAATCAGATGTCCAACCAAATCATTCCTTGCCTCAGAAAACACCATGGAGATTCAGATGGGAATCCTTGATGAAGGGAAAGCAGCTCTCCCAGCCTGGTTCCCTGTCCTCATCAGTCCACAAGGAATACAGTCATTTTTGCTCTGGCTTCCATTTTTCCTTTTCCTATCAGATAGGATGTCTTGGCTGAACACATAGAGTCCTCAGGTGTGCGTCACGCAGAGGAAATCCTCATGAGTGATGGCATTGACTTCTGTCTCCCTCGCTCCCTGCATCCCTCTGCTTCCTGTGCCCTCCTCCTTCCCTCTTTTTTTTCCAGAACACCTCAGACCTGGACGTTTATTTAACTTTGGGTTTCTGCTTCTTTTGCTGTATGCAGACAGAACATAATTTCACTGAGCATGACAATTCCCAAAATCTGTGAAGCCAGAGGAAATACTTTTGCGAACACTAAAGGTTATAAATAATGTGGATAAATGCATGGTAGTAAGTGAGGAACTGGAGGTTACGGTTGGTGGAGAAAGAACATAAATATCCCAGTAAAGAATGTTGGTCGTCATCACTGATTGTATGTAAAACAATTTAGCATCTTACCAAATGCTTCACCTACAAATGTTTTTGTGTCCATTAGCCTTGACCCTCAGAGCAGCCCTGTTAGAAATGCATGTTATTAATTCAATTTTAAAGTCAAAGAAACCGTGTTATGAAAAATATAAATGAGTGGAGGTTTTTAGCCATGAAGTCAGTACTATGTAATTCACAGGGGAGGGGAGGAGAGATTAGAAAGAGAGAAAAGAAATGGGAAGAGAGAAAGGTAAAAATGGGGATAAAAAACAAAGATAGATAAGACTAAGTGCTGATGCTCAAGGAGCCCGATCAGAACCATGGCTCCTCCCAACACACACACTCACGCAGTGGTGGGATTGATCTAGGGAGACACTGCTCAACAGGCCATAGCAGATGTAAGAGAAGCTTCAGGGAAGTGATTATTGTGATCTCTCTAAAAAATGGGAGGCTTACCATCAGGCAAGAACTGGCTCTTTTGGAGTCACTATCTCCATTTCCCTTTCCTACTTTCTTCACCGAGCATTCAGAATCCCTACACCCTTCTGCTTCACTATCTTTGATATCAACCTCCAGTTCCTTTAGGATTTCTTTAGGCTTTTTAAAAATCAGGCACAAACATAAGGGAAAGATGCAGATTGCCAAGAATGCTAAGAGAAATGCAAATAGTACCAGATATTTATTCAAACTTAAATATTGCTAGAAATGCTTTCAAGAAGCCCCTTCTCCAGTGAGCTTCTTTGATGCTGACTCAGGAAGACATACCAACATATTCTTTTCTAGGATCTGATTTCAGATTTCTTCTCCCATCTGGAAAAACTCACGGTCACTCTTTACATCCTCTCTGTAATTGCAAGTTTTATAATTTGACTGGTTGAAGAAAAACAGGTGTTAAATATTAGTCAAGTGCTTTCAGACTCTAAGGGTGTTTATTTGTACAATAAACATAGTACTTTACATTCCAAAATCTCTATTATTCACAAAACACAAAATTTATGAACTCACACAAAGGAGAAAAGTAACTGTCAATACTCTCATCTCACAAATGCCATGTTACAAAGCAGGAAAGCTGAACAGGTGGGATAAGAAATTTTGCTTTTTGGTTTGTTTTTTTTTTGCTTTGCTTTGTTTTTGTTTTTTTCACCACACCAGAGAAAACAAGCTGATGTCTCCAGTCTTCATATCCCCTTGGTTTTCAGAGAAGTTTAATTTACACAATTTCATTTTGATTCCAATTTGAAGAACCTCATCCCTGTGCTGGATAAAGGCCAACGTGTGTCCTAAATGCAGCCCAACACTGGTGCCCCTTGGCCCTATCATTGCTAAGATCAAGAACTCAAGGATCCATTTCAAGAATCAGTTGATGAGTGAAATGCTAGCCAGACCCAGACAACTGTGCACTTACTCTCACTCATTGAGATGGAAACAAATATGACGTCTGATGACTTATTCAAACCAACCATTTAAACTTGAGTTGCTTGACATGCCAAATAAAACATTTTGTTTTGTTTTGAACAATGCAGATTAAAGCTGAGCATGGCAGATAAAAAGAACTGCAAAAAAGTTTGACTAGGGTTGAATGTGGCAGCGAAAATACTAAGAATATGAAAGCTGGGGGGAAACCCTGGGCACCCCCTTCACATTGGGCCCTCAGTGCTACCTATTTTACCTAATGGTTAACTGCACAGTGGCTCAGCCAGACCCACCTATCTCTAACCCTTCCCGACTTTCTTCTTCTCAGGTTAAAACCAGTATAAAGGACAGCCCAGGCATTAGTTACTCTTGTAGTCATTTCCTTTACACTGCCTGTGTATGGGATAGACAAAACTTCTACTGGGAGATAGCAGCCTCTGGTAAGTGGGGACACTTCATGCCTTATCATTAATGTCTGATGGGGGGAATATTAAGAGAGGTCACAGTGAAAAGGGAAAACCAGAATGTGACAGAAAGCAAAGGAGTAGGGTATTTGAATAAGAATGAGACACAAGGTAGGCAGGGAGTGTGCGCAGGGCCTCAATGTGAACAAAGAGAGATTGGCTAGCAATAGCTGTGCCTTGTATATAAGATCGAGATGTGGGAGCTGAATTCCAGGGACAATAAAAGGGGGAATAAGATGAGCTGTGGGTGGAGCCTAAGCAAGAAAATCAGAAGTAAAGTGATGTGGATGGAGTCCAATGGCCTAACACACTGTGTTTCCTCTCCCCAGAAAATACAACCATAGAAGGCATGGCTGAAGTTGTGTCAGGTGAGGATATATGCTCTTTTCGTGAGAAACTGTACCCTGCATCTGGTTACCAAGCATTTGCGGAGAGCACTGTTTTCCTAACACCCTAAATCGGATAGTCTGCCCTGACTCTCCACTCCCAGAGTCTCCCTCTTAGGAGAAACATTCCTGAGTTTGTGGGTATTTATGAGAATGGTAACACAAACTTTCTGCGATTGCTCAGTGTCCTATCTGTGTCTTTCTTCTGCTGTATTTGCCCAGACATCCTAAGGATTCTTAAAGCATTGGTCTTTCAAGAAACTGGTAGATATGATATAATGAGCATTCACTCCCCAGCAAATGAGGAGAAAGAGAAGTCAGCAGTTATTCTCACCATTTGATATAGAAGGGAAAATGCCCAGAGAGAAGCTTGTCTCCAGAGTTACACAGAAAATTAAGAATGGAACTGAGAAAAGATTCCAAGATCTCCTATTATTTTTAGTTCAATTACATCCAGCAGCCCCTCTCAGCTATCTGAAAGGTTGACTAATCTGAACTCCTAAAATGATTATACCTTGCTCCTTTTCAACTTGTGGTAAGAAAAAGACTACTGATTTCTGGCGTATTGGGTTTCTAACCATGGCACACTCTTTCCTGTGTTTATCCCCTTGTCTTTCCTCATAGTAAGGCAAAACTCAGAAAGCTAGATTTTTCCAAGTGTCAGTGGGAAAGGTGGGGCTATGGAAACCACTAAGCACTGCTGGTGGGAGTATGTAAATAGGTGAAGCTTTTTGGAGGGCAATCTGGCATTACTCATTCATATTAATTATGAGCATACCCTATGACCCAGCACTTTTACAATTAGAAGTGGTGGTAAAAGAAGCCATTTTCATCCCTGGGTTCCTAGGCCAATATAGTCTAGCTATCAAGTACACAGCATCACTTAATAACCATTACTTTAAAATATATGCCACTTCTTAAAAGACATCATCATAACACTAAAGGGTATGATTCCCAAGCAAATCTCTTTAGCTGCTCATTTTTGAGATTTTCCCAGCATTCTATAGCAGTTTCCTGATGATACAGTTAATGGAAAGACCAGTAGATTCCTTGACCAAGTACCAATGGTGACAATTCTACCATAAAAAAGGGGCTCCCTAAGTCTAGGAGATTTTAGATGGGATCTTATGTCTAGAAACCAGATACTCTGTGGGCTCTTAGATAGTAGTGTTGATGATAGGGAAGACACATCTAGAGCTGCAGGCAGGAAAGGTATATCCATTATGCATCATCCTCAGCAAAAACAAACCACTACCCCTCTAGACTCAAAGGTATTCAATATAATCATTATTCTACCAAATGGTTGGTTTATCTCCTTAAGAGATGGTATTCTATTGAGGTTCCAGCCTCAATCTCTGTTGCTGAAGGCTCGGCAGCAGAAAAACCTAAATCACTTCTTGTGAGAGGGAAGATATAGAGTGCTTGCATAGTATCAGTCACTTCCTCATTAACCATCACACAAGCTCTGGGGAAGCAGAGGACACCCGTTGAACAAGTCTTCCTTTCTTCTTAATTATTTACTCTCTGCTCTGTGTCATCTCTGTGTTGCCATCCAGAGGTTCACTCAGATAGTCTTTTCCAGAATATTCTATTCTTGTTTCTACCAGATCCCTGACCATCCAGCCAAGAGACTTTCTGCTTCTCGGGAGTCCAGGTGTACTGTTCATGAACAGGCGTGCTGCTTCTAGCTCTGTCCACTGAGAGTATTTTTCCCAAGCTGTACTAGTCTAGGGCACTCCTGAGTAGAGTTTGTGTAGCAACAGTCCACCATTGGCTCACAACAACACATTGAGCCTATCTGTGAATGACAATTGGGTTTTTAACCCTTCAAAACCTGTTTGTACGAACTCCCCATGGGGTTGTAGGTGCGATCTAAAGGAGGAGTGTGACTGGGCGCAGTGGCTCACATCTGTAATCACAGCACTTTGAGAGGCTGAGGTGGAAGGATTATTTGACCCTGGGAGTTTGAGACCAGCCTGGTCAACATAGCAAGACCCTGTCTCTACTAAAAATCAAAAAATTAGCTGAGTGTGGCAACACATGCCTGTAGTCCCAGCTACTGGGGAGGCTGAGGCTAGAGGTAGACTAAGTCCAGGGGTTTGAGGTTGCAGTGAACCATGATTGTTGCCACTATGTTCAGCCTAGGCAACAGAGTAAGATTCAAAAAGTAAATAATAATAATAGACAAGTGCTAGTGCAGCAAGTGTAGTTAATATTGGTTTGAACCAATTTTTTCTATAACTGAAGGCCTCTGGACCAGGTTGGATTCAATCTCAACTGCACCATCTCTATTATATGATGAATTGTTGCTGTACTCACCTAAATTTATAATCTATGGGTCTGCTAATACAGATCATGATGGGAAGTTTTTACCATATAGTAGCTTGATATTTCATGGTCAGGTATTGGTCTCTATATAGTTCATGGTCATGCCATGTGTGCCTTTTCTAAAAAAAAAAAAATAGTTCTTTGCTGTAAATGGTGTGGCCTTGTTTCAGAATTCCACTGATCTTCTCTGCGACACTCCCCCTGGGGCTTACTAAAGACTATTTTCAGTGTCATTAATCTATCATGAATCTCTGAAACTCCATAGGACCTGTCAGGTGATATGGTAGAAATAAAGCACAGCTTAAATCAAAGTTTGAACCTTCCTCAGAGTCCCTTTTTGCCCTGGATACCACTCAAAACTAATATCTTTGTGAGTCATCCAATAAAGTGATTGAATATATCATTCCCAGGTATAGTAAATGCTCCCTTCAACATTCAAGGTCTCCCAATCACTGTGCCTCTTTTTTAGTGATAGATTGTTCAAAGTGCACTAGCTCTATCTTTACCTTAGAAAAGACTTTCCAGCATATCTCAGACCATTGACCCCTAAAAGCCTCACTAATGTGGTAGGCCCTTAAATATCTGTACTGTGCATATGTCTTCTGGGATATCCAGAACGCTTGCCACTTCCTGCTCACCAGATCCAATTAACACAGTACCATCAATATGTGAACCATTATTCAGTACTGTGAAATATCAGGATGATCAAGGCAGATAGAAAGAGTTCGTATGGTCCTAGAGTAGAACCATGAATTACACATTCAAACTACTCTTGATTTTTTTTTTCTAATGGGAATTGAAAAAAAACAGCATTCATCAGATTGGTAGTTACATACCAAGTACCAGAGACTGTGTTGATCTGTTTTTGTAAAGATACCACACCTGACACAGCAACTGTCAATGGAGATATTTTATTTTTCATTTACAGTGACCCACCATGGTCCATTTTCACCTGTTTGATTTTGTGTGAGACATACTGCTGAAATAATGGAGAAATAATGCAGACCGCTGTACATGCATTCTTTAATTCTTTAAGAATAGAACTTACCTCTATCATTTCATTAGCAGTAGTTGTGACTTATTCTCTTAGCCGGTGGATGCAATTTCACAAGGTTCCATTTGACCTTTTCAACCATAATAATGCTTGCTTCACAGGTTAAGGAACCAATGTGAAGGTTCTGTGTCTGTGGATTATATGTATCTAGTTATGCATTTAGGAGTCAGAAAAATGACCACAGGTAAGAAAAAAAAAATGTGCTCGCTATGAGATAGACTTGGACTAGTACCACCTTTACCACCTGGCTTCCATAAACTTTACTCTATCATTGAGGCTATGATTAAATTTTGGTGTCAGTCTCAGCTGAAAAGAAATACCCAATATCACTAAAAAGATTTGGGAATTTTTCATTCCCCAAATAAAGTTATTCTATTAAGTGGCCATAAGGCCCTTTGGAGAAAGACTAAAGAAATATATACTATAAACACATGTTGTGTTGTTGCAGGGTCCTTCTTCAAGGAGACCTAGTCTCCCCTTTAACAAATAGGCTATGCTTCTGAACACTAACTCTGGTCTGGAATCTAGGTGAAGAATTGCGATTTTCCTTACATTTGCCAACATCGGTCTTCTACTCATTCAATCCTGAACTTTTGTATATTTAAGTCAAACAGTGCCACATTGCTTGTCCATCTGTCTTTCTCCTAAGAACATCATGATTTATTTGCCATTACCAAATATCTCTGTGGGCCAAGGCCCCAGGTTGTACTTTTTGCCTGTTTTTGCTGTTTGTAATTGCTGCCTGTTACTCTAATTATGTCCCCCTTGCCTCCAATAGTGGAGTGGCAATAGTCCAGTATCCTATAATCCCTCATTGATGCAAAGAAACCCAGCTTAATAGTGCTACTTCCTACTCAACTCTGACCTAGAAATGACAGTGACCACAAAACTTCTAGACTATTCCAGTGGCCCTTTTAGTAGCACGTTTTTCGTTGACCTACTAAAGTGTAATTCTCATATTTCTCAGGCAACAAAGGCACCTAATTGATTTTCTGGCCTTATATAATATATTCATTTTGACCTGTACATCTCTCTAATCCTTTTGAATCCTTCTTAGTACTCTGCCAAAATAGTTTGAGCTTCTGTATATAATTTTCCTCAGCTCACCACATTTCCAAACTTGAAAAATACAACCCAGTGGAATATCAAATGGGCTCCAGTCATCCTTTTCCAAAAACTTAAATTCTGGGTCAAGAGAGAATGCCTCTGTGGTTGGCAGCTTCCAAGATTCCAAATAACCCTGCCTCCTGATATTCATGCCTTTCTGTAATCCCCACCCTTTGAGAGTGGGCAGGAATTATGATTTCTTCTAACCAATAGAATTCAGCAAAGATAATGAGTTGTCCCTTATGTGAATACATAAAATAGTGACTTCTACCTTGCTAGTAGACCCTCTCCCTTGCTAGCTTTGATGTAGCAAGTTACCAATCCTGTAAAAAATTGAGGGTGGCCTCTGACTAACAGCTAACAAGGAATTGTGGCCCTCAATCCAAAAACTCACAAGGAACTTAATGCTGCCAACAATCACATGTGCTTGGATGCAGGTCCTTCCATAAAGCCTTCAGATGAGAACATATCCCTGG
The DNA here is from genome assembly GCA_963574415.1 of Tarsius wallacei. Taxonomy (NCBI): domain Eukaryota; kingdom Metazoa; phylum Chordata; class Mammalia; order Primates; family Tarsiidae; genus Tarsius; species Tarsius wallacei. The sequence goes on from CAUYQG010210335.1 coordinate 10,248, forward strand.
CTAACACCTTGATTATAGCCTGTGAAAAATCCTGAAGAAGACAACCCAGTTACACTGTGTCCATGATTCCTGACCCCAAATGCTAAAAGATAATAAATGTATGTGCGTTTTTTAAAGACACTATACTTGCGGTAATTTGTTATGCAGCAATAGATAATTAATATAGCCTCTGTGTCGATACATCCTTTCTAATTAATCTAATTCTGTTTTCTATGGTTCTAAATAGTCAAAATCCATTATCAGGCATATTGACCTCATTTCTTTTGGTAAATATTAACCAGAACTTTGGTGATTAATCTTTTCCTTCCCCTAACAGAAACAGTCCTTCCTTGATTGGACCACACTAATACTTGACCCTACTGAGTGACTAAAATCAATGAGGAGAGAGAGGTAGGGACAAATTTCAAGAACAAGGCAAAATATCATCTCAGATGAGATCTATACATGGTCTCTCAACAAAGGTAGTTTGCTCTTTTTTGCAGAATTCAGAAATTCAGAGTTATCTGGGGGTTCAATGATCTTATGTGCATCTTACCCAAATCTCCCATCCCAAGTCTCACAATCCATCCAGTATCTATAAGAGTCCTGACTTTACCACAGAACTTTTGCTAAGGCTGTGAATTCAGTCCTTTTAAAATTTGCCAACATTACAATAAAATCTTAGGCCTGACTTCTAGCACACCTGATTTTCTTTAGGTATACTAAAAATTGCAAGAAACGAGAATCTTTTTAAACTGTCCTCAAGAACTGCCTTTGAAATTGTATCCTGAGTCAATAACTGACCTACCTAACCCTGTCATTTCTTCTGGGTTTCTATGACCAATAACAGCAGTCATCCAATGCCACAGCCCTTATAGTTATCCTTAATTATAGTTGTCCACATATTATTCAAACACTACAAATAGCCCATTCTAACCTACCAAAGCTCACTTTTTTAGTTTTACATGGTTTCTCTTGTCTATTTTTGTTTTTGTTGCCTGTCCTTTTGTTGTCATATCTGAAAAAGTCATTGCAAAAGTCAATGCCAAGAAGTTTTTCTCCTGTTTTTTCTTCTAAGAGTTTTATAGTTTCAAGTCTTATGTTTAAGTATTTAATTTATTTTGTGTTGATTTTTGTATATAAGATAACATTTCAACTTTATTCTTTTACATGTGGATATTCAATTTTCATAATACAATTTGTTAAAGACATTATCTTTTATCCATTGTGCATTCTTGGTACCCTTATCAAAGATCAGTTGCTGTATATGCGTTTGTTTATTTCTGAATTTTCTATCCTGTTCCATTGGTTTATATGTATTTCTTCATGCCAGTTCCATACTGGGGTATTTTTTTTTTGCATCTTTATTCTTCATGCATTTATTTATTATTACCACTATTATTTTAATTTCCATAGCTTTAGGGGGTACCAATAGTTTTTGGTTACATGGCTGCATTGTATAGTGGTGAAGAAGTCTGGGTTTTACCATCGTATTGTATTAATTACTGTAGTTTTGTAACTTAACTTGAAATCCAGAAGTGTGATAACTCCAGCTTTGTTCTTTTTCCTCAAGATCATTTGGTTATTTGGGGTCTTTTGTGGTTCCAGATAATTTTTTTTTTTTTTTTTTTTGAGTAGAAGTCTCATTCTGTGGCCCAAGCTGGAGTGAAGTGGCATACTCATGGCCACCACAACCTCAACCTGCTGGGCTCAGGTGATCCTTCCTCCTCAGCCTTCCGAGTAGCTGGAACCACAGGCATACGCCACCAAGCCAAGCAAATTTTCTGATTTATTGTAGGGATGAGGTCTTGCCAAATTGCCCAGGCTGGTCTCAACCCCTGGACTCAAGCAATCCTCTCAACTCCACCTCCCAAAGTGCTGGGATTACAAGCATGAGCCACTGTGCAGAGTTCCATATAAATTTTAAGACGGTTTTTTCTACTTCTATACAAAATGCCATTGGGATTTAATGGGGATAGCATTGAATTTGTATATTGCTTTGGCTAGTATGAACATTTTAACAATATTAAGTCTTCTATCTGTAAACACAGGATGTCTTTCCATTTATTTGTGTCTTCTTTACTTTCTTTTATCAGTGTTTTGTAGTTTTCAGTGGATAAGTCTTATACTTTCTTCATTTGGTTTATTCTAAAATATTTTATTATTTTGATCCTATTATAAATGAGATTGCTTTCTTAAAACCCTTTTCAGATAGTTGTTAGTTTATAGGAACTTAACTACTTTTTTGTATGTAAATTTTGTCTCCTGTAACTTGACTGAATTTATTAGTTCTAACAATTTTTAGTGGTTTCTTTAGGAGTGTCTACATAAAGATTATGTAATCTTGGCCAGGCGTGATTGCTTATGCCTGTAATCCCAACACATTTGAGGCTGAAAATAGAGGATTGCCTGAGCCCAGAGGTTCAAGACAAGCCTGGGCAAATCAGCGAGACCATGCCTCTATAATACATCAAAAAATTAGCCAGACATAGTGGAGCACACTTGCAGTTCCAGATACTTGGAAGGATGAGGTGGAAGGATCGCCTGAGGCCTGAAGTTTGAGGCTGTGGTAACTGTGATCATGTGATTGCACACCAGTCTGGGCAACAATGTGAGACTTTGACTCAAATAATAATAATAATAATAACAACTAACCTGCAAACAAAGATAATTTTACCTTTTCTAATTTCATTTGAATGCCTTGTATGTAGTTTAATCTGAATGTCTTATTTTTTCTTTCTTGCCTAATTGACCTGGTTAGAAATGACAGTACGATGTTGAATGGAAGTGGTAAGAATGGGCATCCTTAGCTTTTTCTGTTCTTAAAGAAAAGGTTTTCTGTTTTTCACTATTTAATATGATGTTAACTGTAGATGTCATATTTGGCCTTTATTGTATTGAAGAAAAATCTTTCTATATGCAGTCTGCTGAGAGTTTTTATTTAATTAAAAATTTCTCAGCCAGCCACAGTGGCTAACATCTATAATCCTAACACTTTGGGAGGCCAAGGCAGGAGGATTGGTTGAGGCCAGGAGTTCTAGACCAGACTAGGCAACAAAGTGAGACTTCATCTCTGCAACAAATGAAAACATTAGCCAGGCATGATGGCATATCTATAGTCTCATCTACTCAGGAGGCTGAGACAAAAGGATTTCTTGAGCCCAGGAGTCTGAGGTTCCAGAAAGCCATGATTATTCCAGTGCACTCCAACTTGGGTGTCAGAGTAAGACCCTGTTCAAAAAAACAAAACAAAAAATCCTTCTGCACATCAAAAGAAACAGTCAACAGAATTGAACGGCAACCTGTGAAATGGGAAAAAAATATTTGCATATATCCAATAAGGGCTTAATATTCTAAATATACAAGACACTCCTATAACCCAATAACAAAAAGAAATAACCAAATTACAAAGTGGACAGAAGACTTGAATAAATATTTATTCAAAGAAGACATACAAACAGCCAGCAGGTGTATGAAAATGTGCTCGACATTGCTAATCATCAGTAAAATGAAAATCAAAACCACAATGAGATGTCACTTCACACTTGTTACAATGACTATTATTCAATAAAAGAATGATAGAGTGTTGAGGAGGAGGAGGAGAAATTAGAACCTTTGCACACCATTGGTGAGAATGTAAAATGTTGCAGCTGCTATGAAAAAGTATGAATATTCCTTTAAAAATAAAAATAGAACTATCATATGATCCAGCAATCCCACCTTTGGGTGTATATTCAAAAAAATTGAAACCACAATCCATGTTCACCACAGGATTATTCACAATAGTCAAAATATGGAAACAATCTATATGCCAATTGATGGAAAATGAGAAAATAAATTATACATATCATATAATATTATATTACAATGGAATATTATTCAACCTTATAAATTTAAGAAATTCTATCATATGCAAAGTCACAGATGAACCTGGAGAGTTTGCTAAGTGAAATAAGCCAGCACAGAAGAACAAATACTGCATGATTCTACTTACAAGAGGTAATTAAAATAGTCTAACTAAAAGAAACAAAGAGTAGAAGGGTAGTACTGCACTACAAGAGATTCTCCAAGGTTGCAGTTGCAGGTACCTGCAATAAAAAGCCTTAGAGTATTGTCAGTGCCTTGTCAATATTCCTTGGCCCCACCATTTCTGTGTCCTCTGAACAATTTCCACCTCTCATTATCTGCATCTCTGTGCAGGTGGGCTTCTACCAGAAATAAGAAAGATAATTTTACCCATACACATGGCAGGCTGGAAGGCTAGGTGGGGATGAGGACAATAAAAACCTTAAAGGAGCACCCTTAACCAATGACTAGTGGAAATTGGCATGGGTTCTTGCCTGGTGTGAGATTGTTAGTATTTCAGATACTTTAGTGCTGTGATTTGTGACCCTTTCAGGTGTGTACAATTTTTTAGAGCATTTGGCTCCTGGTTGTATGTAGTTTTCTTTCAGAATGATGGCAATCACAGGGTGTGGTGGCTCACCCCTGTAATCCCAGCACTCTGGGAGGCAGAGGAGAGAGGATTGCCTGAGACCAAGGGTTCGAGACCAGCTTTAGCAACTTGGTGAGACCTCATCTCTGCAATAAAGAAAAAAGTTAGCTGGGCATGATGGTCTGTGCCTGTGGTTCCAGCTACTTGGAAGGCTGAGGCAGAAGGATCACCTGAGCCCATCAGGTCGAGGCTGCGGTGGTCATGAGTGTGCTACTGCACTCCAGCCTGGGCGACAGAATGAGACTCCAAGTCCTTACTCCTCTGAAGCATATTAAATATGAGTCTTGTGTTTCACAGCATTTGCCAGAAATTCCCCTCAGGATTAAGCTATGAGGTCTTCCACTGTAGTAACTGGCTTAATAAAGTACCCTTTTTAAGCCAGGCGTAGTAAGTAGATCATGCCTATAATCATGGCACTTTGGGAGGCCAAAGCAAGAGGATTGCCTGAGCCCTGGGGTTTGAGACCAGCCTGGGCAACTTGGCGAGACCTCATCTCTACAATAAACCAAAAAATTAGCCAGCCATGGTAATGCGCGCCTGTAGTTCCAGCTAGAGTCCAGCAGGTCGAGGTTGCAGTGGCTGTGAGCGTGCTACTGCACTCCAACCTGGACAACAGAGTGAGACATCAATTCAAAAAAAAAGTGTCCTTTTAAAAATTATATTTCTCTATGTATATCGATATTTACCTGCTAATGTTATCTAAACTAATGTTATTTTTAAAAATACTTTTATTGAAATCTAGGTCTTAAAGTCTGTCTCTGGGGGAACACAAGCTTTCTAAAGGTTTTGGCATGTTCAAGACTGATGGCTCCTGGGGATAGATGATGAAGCACCAATTGCAACTCCCATGGGCAACAGCAGCTCCTACAGGAAGGAAAGGAAGAAAAAAAATGATTGCCTCAAACCAGATATCAATGGTATAAAATGGTTACAAAACATTTTGATATGTCTCTTTTGGTGTCATCATTTCAGCTAAGGTCACATTTGTATGGGCCCTAACAGGAAAATCACAATAAAACTTATTAAAATTTTAGTTTGTGTTAGGGTCAGAAATGTGGTGAAAGAGGAGATAGACATTTTTTTTTTTTTTTTTTTGAGTTGGAGACTCATTCTGTCGCCCAGGCTGGAGTGCAGTAGCACACTCACAGCCACCGCAGCCTCGACCTGATGAGCTCAGGTGATCCTTCCGCCTCAGCCTTCCAAGTAGCTGGAACCACAGGCACAGGCCACCATGCCCAGCTAACTTTTTTATTTATTTCAGAGATGAGATCTCACCAAGTTGCTAAGGCTGGTCTCGAGCCCTTGGTCTCAGGCAATCCTCGCTCCTCTGCCTCCCAGAGTGCTGGGATTACAGGGGTGAGCCACCACGCCCTGCGATTGCCATCATTCTGAAAGAAAACTACATACAACAAGGAGCCAAATGCTTTAAAAAATTGTACACACCTGAAAGGGCCACAAATCACAGCACTAAAGTATCTGAAATACTAACAATCTCAGCACCAGGCAAGAACCCTGGTTCTGCCCTGGGAAACCAGAGGACCAAGAGAAAGTGACTGAAATACTATGAAACTGCTAGACAGGAAGGAGTGACCACGGAGAGAAGAGAGACTTCACGGTTCAAGATGAAACTCCAGACTCAAACTGTAAGTAAGACTCATATAGAAATGTAATACCAACCTACTATTAAACTGTTCTATCAGGAACAGTCTTAAAGAGGCAGAAATGGAACAAATGAAAATAAACAGGAAAAGTAACCAATTAAAAACTTTGCAAAGGAAACATATCAGGGTGTCAAAAAAAAGTATACACGTTTTAAACGATGCTATCCATGTATTACTTTTAGTTTGCTGTAATCAGAAGTGTCCGGATGCTGATGTCAACCACTTTGAGGACCTTTTGTAATTGCAGAAGTCAAAAGTGACTTGTATTCGTCTTTTGTTATCAGTATATATTGAGCATTACAATTTTGATACAGTTTTGTTTCCTTTCATAAAATGTGCATACATTTTTGGCACCCTCTGTATATTCACTGAAGTTTTTAAAGAAACAAATAAAAAGAGTGAAACGTGAAATGATCCCAGTAAAGAAAACATTTGTAAATTAGAATACATTGCTAAAGAATTTATCTAGAACTAAAGAAATGTCCCATAAACATATCAGTTTATGACTTTTGCTTCAGCATCCTGACTAGATTTAGCACATGTCCCATATTTTTTAACCTGTTACATTAAAATATGCCAGGATGGGTTTGGTACTTATACTTTGCACAAGGTCGTCTCAAGTAATATACGGGATGCTTTCCTAAAGACCCAGCTGGCTTTTCCCTACAATTTCCAGAAACAGAAGGACTATTACTTCCTTTTAAAGGTCGGTATCCAGAGAACATACTGCAAAAATAAAGTGCACTCCTAAGGACAGCCAGCTCTTTCCAACCTTGGAGAATAGTGGGAAAGTAAACAATGTTGCCGCCCTTGTCAGCTCTACTCACCAGCTATGCCATGACTCCTGTTGTGTCCTGAGAACTGCATGAAGGCTCCTGGTCACTAGCTGATGAAAACAGTGGAAGAATAAGACATTACAGCTTAGTTGGACATGAGAAGTCTGTAGGAAATAGTGGCTGAGCAGTCCTGTCTTAGAGCATATAGAGAAAGGTCTGAATGTTCCTGAGATGACATTTTGCTGTTTTTAGTGATTTAAATCCATGACTACTTATTTATTTTATTGTTTGACGTTTTTTCAATCAGCCTGTTGGTATAATAAGCTCTAGAAAACAGAATATGTGATAATAAGAAATTAATTGCTGAGTTGTCATTTCTCAAGGAAGTTGGTGATAAACATGTAACATGCACATGTCTGTTGCCATTTACCACCCATCACGGTAGTTATAATAATACCACTGACCACTTGAGAACCCTAGGCACAAATTTCTTACAGGAGAATCAACATCTACTTCAAAAATTAGTTGTTACTTTAAAAAGACTATGCCTAAGGATGACATTAATGTACATTTGTAGAAGGTGCATTTTATTCATATCTCTCAGTAGTATGTAACCTTTCATTTTGGTCAAATACCTTTATTTAAACTAACTAAAAGACAAAGAGAGAAGACTGAAATAAATAAAATGGGAAATGAAAGATGAAACATTACAACTGATGCACCAGAAATGAAAAAGAAAACAGGTAATTTGTTTCCTATGAACAATTAAACACCAAATAATTAGACAACCTAGAAAAAAATAAATTCCTAGAAACATATAACCTACCAAAACTAAATTACAAAAAATAGAAAATTTGAATAGACCAATAATGAGTAAGGAGACTGAATTATTAATCAAAAGCCTTCCAACAAAGAAAATACCAGGACCAGATGGCTTCACTAGAGAATTCTGCCAAACATTTAAAGAAAAATTAATTCCGATCCTTTTCAAACTCTTCCAAAAAATTGATGCAGAAAGAGTACTTCCAAACTTATTTTATGAGGCCAGCATTACCTTGATATGAAAGCCAGATGAAGACACTACAAGAAAAAAAAAAAACCTACAGGTTAATATTCCTATGAAAATAGATTAAAAATCCTCAACAAAATTTTACAGAGGAATTCAATAGCATATTAAAAGGATCTTACATCACGATGAAGTTGAATTTATCCCTGAGATGCAAGAATGATCCAAGATATGCAAATCAATAATGTTTACAGACTACATTAACAGAATGAAGGACAAAAATCACATAGTACTGGAAGTCCTATCCAAAGCAATTAGGCAAGAAATAAAGGCCACCTAAAAGGCAAAGGAAGAAGTAAAATTCCAAATTTTACATTTTCAAATTCAAAGGTTTTTTGGTGTGTGTGCATGTGCAGAAAAGAAATTGAAAGCTATTAATGTGCTGGATTCTTTAGTAGAAGAAAAAAATACCCATTGCATCATGTCAGTTTTATAGCAGTATCACCAGAAGCTTTCAAATTTAAAAAAAAAAGTGAATTCAAATAATGGTTTGTATTCATCCAATTTTTGAAGTAAAAATAAAACCTTTGGGTTCTTTCTATTGAAGATGAAATAGCTACATTCTGGTGTGTGTTATTGAAATTCATTTAAAAAGGAAAACATTGAAGATAAAAATTATTTGTTTTGCTGCTAATAATAATGAATACAAATATTAGTAAAGCATAATGTCACAGTAAAAACTTATGTCTTACTAAATTAAGAAGTCTGTGAAACAGAAAGCCAATTAAAATTTTTTGTGGTACAAACATAGTTCAAAATAGCATTCAAACAATCTGAGATATTTTACCAATAAAAATAGAAGCGATAATAATAAGCTTTGTGAATTTTTTTCTATAGTTAGAGTAACTGATTTACTAAAGTGTATGATGAATCTCATCTTGAAACAAATTAAGCCATAAGTACTTTGTAGTGTAGAAGATTTCATTCCAAAACTTAAAAATTATTCTAAAATTTCTCATCTTCTGGAAAGAATATTTTGATGGAGTTATTATTTTTATTGGATAAATATGTATTCTGTACTATGATGACATAAAGTTGAAGACTAACATTTTGCAGGATTTAAATTTGGGAAAACATCTAAAAGAATGATCGAGAAAATTTATTTGATGATTTTGTCTTATAAAATATCTTAAAGAAAGTTTTTTCTGAATGAAAGCTAAAATAGTTATATAATCCAACACTAAAAAAAGTTAGAATTGAGAATATCCTTTATGTAGAAGCATTTGCTTAGCATGCAACACCTAGAAAGACTATTTTTCTCAATAGTCAATTGAGGTGTCAACAATTTCACCTGTATTAATCATGAAATTCAACTTGAAGGAATATTGCAGGCAATTTTATAAAGATAAAAAAGATCAAAAGAGATATTTTTAAAATGCATTATTCAGTAAAATATCAGTTATAAGATATTAGAAATAAATATTACTAAAAGCTCATTAAAATATATTAATATGTATTATTACAGGAAAATTGTTTATTTTTGATTTTCAGTTAATCAAAAGTTTATCAAATACAAAGAAGCACTTTTTATTTCTCTTTAGAGACAAAAAATACGTGTTTGTAGATTTTGTGAAATTCTTTCAGAATAAAGCTATTTTATCAGTCTAACAGCAAGTAATTTAAAAAATTTAGCCTATAAATATGTATTTCAAATAATTATATAATTTTAATTGTTGTAGCACCCTTTTCATTCCCAAAAGTATCTCATGTGCATGATAAATTGCATAGTTACCTTTGGAATATGAAATGAGAAAACAAAATATTAAAAGTGAAATCGATGACTTAAGAACCCTAGACACAAATTTGGGGCAAGAGCATCAGCATTTAATTCAAAAATTACTTGTTACTTAAAAAAAGACTATGCCCAAGGATGACACTAATGTACATCTGCAGAAGGTGCATTTTATTAGTATCTCTCAGTAGAGTGTGACCTTTCACTTTGGTCAAATACCTTTATCTAAACTAACTAAGAAATAAAGAGAGAAGACTCAAATAAACAAAATTGGAAATGAAAGATGAAACATTACAACTGATGCTGCAGTTATGAAAAAGATAAAAGAGACTCCTATGAATAATTTCAATGAACTTGAAATAACAACTAAGAGAAACTGAGTCTAATAGTAATTCCAAGTGAAGGGAATGAAACAAAAGTCTGAGAAGCAGTATTTAAAAGTACAATTGCTGAAAGTTTCCCAGTTTTAAAATATATACATATAATACCATATCTAGATTCCCCTTCTGAATGCAAATAAGACAAATTTTAAAATAATGATAATAAAAGTCCAAACTAGACACATGATAAAGAAAATGAAAGAAAAACAGGCAATCTTAATAGTAACTAAAATTACTGCTCCCTTTTTTTTTCAGATCCTCCACTTACAGCAAAACAACTCTGAAAATTATAAATAAAGTTGTAGATTTAACACTATCTGACTTCAAGATTTATTATAAAGTTATAATAGTTAAACAGCATGCTATTCACAAAAGGAAAGACATAGAGAGAAGTGGAATAGAAGAGACAAGAAGAGACAGTTGAGAAATAGACTCACACGACTATAGTCAACAAGTTGACAAGGGTACCAAGTCAATTCATTAGAGAAAGGATACTTTTCACAACAAAAGTTACTAGAATAATTGGATATCCATATATCAAAAATAAATAAATAAATAAAACCCACTAATCTCAATACATTTTTCATACTTTATACAAAAACTAACTCTAAATAAATCATCGACCTAAATTAAAAAGTTAAAATCATGAAATCTTTGTGGGCTTGGGTCTGGCAAATAATATTTTTTTGACCTAACACTAAAAGCACAATCCATAGAGGAAAAACTGATAAACTAAATTTTACAAAATGTGAAACTTTAATGCTGTGAAAAACACTGTATAGAGAACAAAAAGACAAGCCATGTACTGGGAGAAAATATTTGCAAAGCACTAGCCGATAAAAGACTTGTAAATAGGGCCATTGCCTTGCTAGACTCTGGTGTGGCCACGTGCTCTTTGAGCTATGACTGTGCCATACTTCCTGGTTTTGGTCCTCCTCCCCTACCTTGAGGAGGTGAATCCTCTCTCTCTCTCTCTCTCTTTCTTTCTCTCTCCCCTTCCCTCCTTCCCTCCCTCTAGTTTACTTTTAAATAAGCTATATTTTCTAATCTAACATCTATGCAATTCTTTGCATCTTTCATGCAGCACCAGATCGCACCCCAGACACCCAAACCCTCAGCGGGCCTGACCTGACATTCAGGAGGCCCCACTGGGAGAGTGTGACCCTAGCATAGACACTTAATAAATACTTACTGAGTAAATGGCAGAACTAAGATATGTCTCTTATTAATAAATATTAATTTTATTATTAAAAGGAGAAAGATTTCAGACTGTTAAAAAAAAACCAAAAGCTATGCTATGTATGAGACATACTTAAAAATATACTAAAAATATTCTAAAATCTGATTTTAAAATGTAAACAGCTGGGCACGGTGGTTCACGCCTGTAATCCCAGCACTTTGGGAGGTGGAGGCAGGAGGGTTGCCTGAGCCTAGAGATACGAGACCAGCCTGGGCAACTTGATGAGACCTTGTCTCTACAAAATAAAAAATAAAAATAAAAATGAAGAACTTGTCAATAGAATATAGAAAAAATTTTTAACTTAACAATAAGCAAACAACTAATTTTTTCTCTAAAGAAGCAAAATTCTGAATAAACAAATAAGGTATACTGATGGCCAACAAGCATATGAACAGATGTTCCACATCACTAGTCACTAAATAAATGCAAGTTAAAATCACAATGAAATGCTACTACAGGTTTTTTAATAACTAAAATTTTTTAAAAATGTATTGATTATACCAAGTGCTGGTAAAATGTAGTGCAACTAAAACTCTCATGTATTGCTAGTAGAAATGAAAAATAGTACTACTCTGGAAAATAGTCAGTTTTTTTTGTAAATTTAAATGCACAGATATTGGTTTTTAAATACCAGTCTCCAATAAAAGAATCAAGACTTCTTAGATAAATAGGTAATTTTATGGTTGGAGCATAAAAAAATATAAGTCTGGAACAGTCCATGATGTCAGAAAGTAAGGAAGTGCTTAAGGAAAAAAAAGGAGGGATATAAAAGACACAAGAGATGAAAGCATTCTCAATTGTCAAAAGCTTGAATAATTTGAGAAAAAACAACAATAGTATTGGAGTGTGACAGAAAGAATAAATTATAAAAAATAAATCCAAGAGTATATACTAACACAAATAAATGTTCGATTAAATAAATGGAACTACCCCTTCAGGTTCCCTCTCCCTGTGGGAGCTTTTCTGCCCTCTCAATAAATCCTGCTTTATAAATAAATAAATACATAAATGGTACAGAGAAGCCGGGCTCGGTGGCTCAGCCTGTAATCCCGCACTTTGGGAGGCCGAGGTGAGTGAATTGCCTGAGCCTGTGGGTTCAAGACCTGCCTGGGCAATTTGGCGAAACCTCATCTTTACAATAAATCAAAAAATTAGCCGGGCGTGGTAGCGCACGCCTGTAGTTCCAGCTACTTGGAAGGCTGAGGCGGAAGGATTGCTGGAGCCCTGCAGGTCGAGGCTGCGGTGGCCGGGAGTGGCCACTGCACTCCAGTTTAGGCAACTGAGTGAGACTCCAACTCAAAAAAAAAAAGGTACAGAAGAAACAATTCTTTCTTAAAGAAAAACACCATAGTAATATAATTGTTGCAGACAACATTCACTGCTAATACTTAAATTAGTGAACAAGAGTTTGAAGAAAAGCAAGGTATTTGTATAGCTTCAAAGCATTCCCTCCAGAACATTACTGTGGTGGTTCTAAAATATATCACAATTTTTTTGCAATTTTTTCCTGCTTAATTCACCTCCTTTTGAGTGTGAGCCAAACTTATGACTCACTTCTAATAGAGTATGAAGAGAAAAAAAGAGTAACTTGATGGTGAAGACACCTGGCAAACACTATCGCAACTAAGCGATCATGTTAACATCACTAGTAATAAGATATTGACATCACGTGTCCCTGCGATGAGAGGGCACATCATCTTTGTGACACCTTTCACCCAAATCCATAACACAAGTCTAATTATGAGAAAACATCAGACAACCCCAAACCAAGCAATACTCTACAAAATACCTGAGCAGGACTCTTTAAAACTTTTTAGGAATCTGTTAAAGACTGGAGGAAAATAATCACAAAATAATGACATGGTATCCTGAAATGGATCTTGAGATAGAAAAAGGACATTAATGAAAAAATTGAAAACTTACAAATAAAGCCAGGTCAGCCAACAGTATTATAACAATGCTAATTTCTTAGATATGATCATTGTACCATAGTTAATGTAAGATGTTAGCATTAGGAGAAGCTGTGTGAAAAGCTAATGGGAATTCTCTGTACTATTTTTATAACTCATCTCTATGTTAAAAATTATTTCAGAATAATAAGTTAAAAATATAATCAAACAAACTGGACTTTAAAAAACTAGTCCCTATATCTGTAATGGATTAGTTTTCTTCGTGAGCTTTTCTTGGTTAGAAATACACTTGAATACATTCAAGACGTACTTTAAAAGTTAGATGTGCAATTTAGGAATTGGTCCAACTGTTTTACTTTAAGAAGATCATCTCTTCACCTAGAATGGTTATTTCGTCCACCTCAGACTGCCCCTGAGAATTTCTGTCAAAAATAATCCTCTATCCATTGCAGGAAGAAACTTTGTGAATAAGCAGAGCCTCTTCTGAAATGCCTTTGTTGATGTCCGTGGTCCCTGCTTCTACCTCCTGCCTCTGCAGCACCCCACACTGTGAAGCCCAGACCCCATCCAGAGGTCTGTCTCATCCTGTTACTGTGTCTCTGCATCCCTTCCTCTGTCATCTCTGTCACCCACCAGTGTTTCTTGCACAGATGTTTTCCACAGTCTACTGTGTTTTCATTCAGGCTTGCTGTTTATTTTCCCACACTCAATTTAGGCATAGGACTTGCAGAAATTCAAATTTGGGGGAAGATAGAACTGCCATTTGTACTCATGCCTCTCATTATAAAAAGCTTCTCTGAGCTGAAGGTCTTCAGTAAGGTCATTCATTAACCCAGCAAGTATCTATGTACTGTCTCCTGGTGTCAGCCATTGGCCTAGGAGTGGAATATGGTGATGAACAAAATAAATGAGGAGAAAGATATCAGCCTCTTAAGGGATTATGTCCCATTTCCCCTCACAGCCTTGGGAGCCTGGATCAGCAGAGTGAGGGGAAGCCAGTGATAAGAGAAAGCCTTTTTAAAGCCAGATCAGAGGAATTGAGATACTCCATGCCTACTTGTACAAATGGGTGGAAACAACAAGCGAATAGCCATGGGCTACTACACTGTGTTCAAGGGAAATATTTAGAGCTTGGGAATAGAGATTTTTAAATGAGATGGTAAAATTTACTACAACTTGTTTAAAATAGTTAATTAAGCCCCCTCAAAAACTTCATAACTTTTTGCCTTGTTTAAAAAAAGCTTTAAGAAAAATCAAAGGTTATTAAGATTTTGAGACATCTCACTTACTAACCTTCTCAGTATAGAATTATTCCATTACCGTTATTTTACAGTTATATACATTCACAAAAGTTAATTTTCTCTGAAATGAAAAGACTATTTTATCATTGTGTGTTCTATGCTTACATTTTAAAATCAGAAAAACTTCACTTTCCCAAGACAAAAGTGATTCTTTTCTTTTGTAATCTTCTTTTGTTTTAATATTTTAAAATTCGATGGATTGGGGCATTGTTTTTACTCTAAAATTGGTAAGTTTACCTCATAAGAAACTGGGGCACTTTTCCTTCCATGCTTATTTTCCTGGTGTTTTGTTTAAAATAAAAGATGAGTGTGTGTGAGTGAGTGTGTGTGTGTGTGTGTGTGTGTGTGTGATCATTTATGCCTAATTAAACTTAGTATTTCTCAAGTAATTTATTTTGCAAGATCTTATTTCTTAAAAATTGGTGTCTTTTTGTTTTATTATTCTTTCCTTAAATGGTAAGGACACCATGAAAGCCTACCAGGAAAAAATTGTTACAGTCAATTCAAACCTGCATTTAGTCTTTGGTAAGCAAAAGAATCCATAGGTCTAGGCAGCATAACATAATAGGTAAGAACATAGCCTCTGAGGCCATTTTCTAGCTGTGTGACCTTGGCCGAGTTAAGTAACTACCATCTGCCTCAGTTTTCTCATCTGTGAAATGGAAATAATAAAAGTACGTCTCATAAGGTTATTGTGAGACTTAAATATGGTAATATATATATAAGTTGTCTAAATATTGCATAGCATAAAATTAGAAATATATGTATTTGTGTATATAGCAGTCATTATTTTCTATCATTTTCTGAGTTCACAAGTGAAACTAAGTTAAATGGTGATTCGGTGGGTCAATGTTCAAATTAACTGAAACTACCAAAGACCACGACCCTAAATACCATGTTAGTAGCCTATAAAGGAGAGTCTGCTCAAGTATTTCCCTGGGTCCCCTAACTAAACTAACACCAACAAGTCCAAAATAGGGAGAGGATTAGAAACCAAATCCCTCAATCATTTGCATCTTCAGATTTAGAGCCAACAATTCTGAGACAAACAAATGGAGAAAATTTGGAAATGATGCATCAACTGCTTCCTCCTATGAAATGAAGAGTGGGAGTTATCAAGGATCTGCCCATCAAATGCCAGGAGACATTTTCCTCCAGACACCAAAGAGGAGCAACAACTCAGGATGACTGAAACCTGCAATCCCTCAGAAAATGAATTGTCACCATTTCTCATTGCCTTAATTTTAATAGTTATAGGTACTGAGTCCATCATTGGTATTGTTGCAAACGGATTCATCACGGCTATAAATGCAGCTGAATGGACTCGGGATAATTCAGTTTCCACAAGTGGCAGGATCCTGTTTTTCCTGGGCGTATCCAGAATAGCTCTCCAAAGCTTCATGGTGGTAGAAATTACCTTCAGCTCAACAACCCTAAGTTTTTAGAATGAAGAGGCTTTATATGATGCATTTAAAATAATTTTCATGTTCTTAAATTTGTGTAGCCTGTGGTTTGCTGCCTGGCTCAATTTCTTCTACTTTGTGAAGATTGCCAATTTCTCCTACCCCCTTTTCCTCAAGCTGAGGTGGAGAATTTCTGGACTGATGCCCTGGCTTCTGTGGCTATCAGTGTTGATTTCCCTCAGCCACAGCCTGCTCTTCGGCATAGACATCTACACTCTGCACTGTAACGATTCCACCCCTGTCCCCTCCTCCAACTCCACTAAAAACAAATACTTCTCTGAGACTAATGTGGTCAACCTGACTTTTTTCTATAACCTGGGGATTGTCATTCCTCTGATCATGTTCATCCTGGCAGCCACCCTGCTGATACTTTCCCTCAAGAAACACATCCTACATATGGAAAGCAATGCCACGGGCTCCAGTGACCCCAGCATGGAAGCTCACATGGGGGCCATCAAAGCCATCAGCTACTTTCTTCTTCTCTACATTTTTAATGCAGTTACTCTATTTATCTATTTGTCCAACATCTTTGCTGTCTACAGTTTCTGGGATATTTTGTGCAAAATCATAATGGCTGCCTACCCTGCAGGCCACTCAGTTCTACTGATTCAGGACAACCCTGGGCTGAGAAGAGCCTGGAAGCGACTTCGGCCTCGTGTTCATCTTTACCCAAAAGACTAGACTCTGTGACTAGCATCCATGAGGACCATAGGACCTGGCCTAACCAGCTCTGCCATTTCCTCACCTAGACCTCTCTCTCTTTCTTTCCTCTTATTTTCCCCCAACCCTGATCTGACCCTGAGGTGGCTTTTTGTATAAGAGTTTGATCTTTACTTTCTTTTGGCTA
Organism: Tarsius wallacei; assembly: GCA_963574415.1. NCBI lineage: Eukaryota > Metazoa > Chordata > Mammalia > Primates > Tarsiidae > Tarsius > Tarsius wallacei. The sequence continues at coordinate 27,098 of CAUYQG010210335.1, forward strand.
CATGGGCACAATCTTAGTGTGTTTGTCATATTTTTTACCTGAGCCCTCTATTTCTACCTCTCCTTGCTCTATCTAAAGCAGTGATTCTAGGCACTGGCTACACATTAGAATCTCTATGGTTGAATTTTGAAAATACCAATGTCCAGGTCTAACTTCAGATCCATTAAGTCAAAATTTCTAATGGTGGAACTTAAACAATCTTACAAGTTCTCCAGGTGATTCTGATATGTAGCTGGGTTAATATAGCCACCAAAATAAACGAAGGTTCTGAAACTTGAGTTCTGACAATTTGTCTCTTTCCCCCTTCACATGCAGATGGAAATGCACTTTGTCACCAAAGATATAACCTAAATAATTTGGGACTATCAATCAAAATTATCAGTGCATAAAACACCTTTGAACCTAAAAATCACTGTCTATGAATTTTTTCTATAGGTATGGCTAGATAGATATAGATATGTGCAAGAGGATCTTCATCGCAGCATTGTCTATTAATGAGGGAACTTGAATGTCTGAAATGAGAATTATGTTAACATTTTTAAAAAATGAGATAAATGCATGTATCTTGAGATGAAATGATTTCCAATATATCATTAAGTGCAAAAAGCAAAAAGCTTTTTTATTTCACCTGTATTTTTTTTATAGAATATACATATATTTGTGTGTATATATATGTATGCACAAAGTTTCTAGAAGAATGCACCAAAAACTATTAGCAGAGGACTTGTGAGTAGTGGCATTGGGTATCAGAATAAATGAAATATTTATACTTTATTTTATACCTTTCTGCATTGTTTAAACTATTTAGAGAATGTATGGACTAACTTCAAAATTTTTAAAGATTTATTTATTTTTATTAGAAAGAGAATTGGTAAGTAGAAATGGTTTTAGGGAGGGGAGTGTTCATCTTAATTTGTTGATTGAGTCTTTAATAAAAACTTTTGGTTTTTATTAAAAATTCAAACCTCCAAAATCACAAATTAAGCATCTAATTCTCCTGTCACTGCCTCTTATTTTTCCATGTGATTTGCTCAAGGGCTGCCATGAAACCATCACAGACTTTTAATTAATTGACACCTCTATATTCTCTGTCCCTCTATTAGGCCTCTCTTCATTTCCTTTTGTATTCAGTTTGAATTACTGGTCAAATTGCTGACCTTACAAAAATATTTTCAGTATTAACAAATAAAATTAGCTATGTCTGCAATTTGCTTTGAAATATTCCAGCAGAGGACAAACAAGTGGAGATTGGGAGGTATGGATTATACCTCTGTTGATGATTTTTTCAAACAAGATTTCAGGTATGTGAAATTCTTCATACTATTTTTTCCCATTTCAGGATTTATTTGAAAATTTCCCTAATATAATTTTTACATACATGAATCATACAATACTCTAACTTCTTGACCTTTGTAAATATGGAATAATCCCACACTTAAATGAACCTGACTACTTAACACTGTGTTTGTTTCTAAGCAGCTGAGTGTTACTCAAGAGTATTTCATAACTGGATAAATTTACATTCCTGCAAATTTATGCTTTTCAACCTCAAATGAGCAATGTTCATCCTGCATTTTTCTAAAGAAGTCACTCATTAACCTCCTAAAATGATTATCACATTTTGTCCTCAGTCCCCAAGCCTTCAATTTCTCTTCTCTCTGTCTTATTTCAATTGATAAAGTTGCCCCTAAAATCTTTGACAGACACCATTAAAAAGACATTCCTTTATCTTCCTATTAATTAGCAAGTCTGTTAAACCACCAATTGTTGCCTACATCCCCAATATTTCACTAGAAAGAGGGGCACTTGATGAAAAGAAACAATTAGACATGTTTTAACTATTTTTCTCCTCCCTCTATACTTCTTCCTCTGTGTTCCATTTTTCTGGGTGCTTTAGTTTTGTTTTTGTTTTTTTCTGTCTTGATTGAGTCTTTCCTTAAACTGAGTCTTTCCTTAAATGGTGATCCTTGAATGTCAACACAATGAAGACGATTGCAAAATTTAAAAATTAATTTTAAAAAACATTTTAAAATATAAAAATTATATTGTAACTTCTATTTGAGATGCAGCTCAAAAATAGCACGTTCAAAGCTGGATTTTTAATTTCCCACAAAAAACAAATTTCTCCTTCAGTTTCCTTCAACTTGCTAAATAGTGCCAGAATATTTTCAACTACCTTCCTCATTCAATTCATCAGTAAGTCTCCTGTTTCTGTTTTACGATGCATATACTTAGAAAATTATTCATTTATTAATTTAATAGTTATTGTCTGAACATCAACTATATGGTAGATTCCATTCTAGGTGCTATGTGAACAACAAACAAGGCAGTCATCATCACAAAGTTCTAGCCTAGTGGGAAAGCACAGATAATGAAACCTAGGATCAATAGGACATGGTAGTGGTGATGTTAGCTCAACCTAGTCATGAAAGCCTAGATGAGTAAGATTTTTAAAAGAATAATTTTAAATATTATAAATCTGGTTAGGTGTGGTATGTCACCCCTATAATCCCAGCACTCTGGGAGGCCAAAGTGGGAGGATCATGTAAAGACAGGAATTTGAGACCAGCCTGAGTAACATAGCGAGACCTTGTCTCTACCAAAAAAAAAAAAGAAAAAAAGTTAAAAGTTAGCTGGGATGGTGGCACGCACCTGTAGTCACAGCTATTTGGAAAGCTGAGGCTGGAGGATCACTTCAGCCTGCAGCTCAAGGCTACAGTGAGCCTTGGTCTTCAGGAGAACCTAGTTTCTAAAATTACTGAGGGCATTTGCTATCAAAACTCAGGATCACAGATGACTAAAATTAAGCCATTCATTTAGCTACAATGATCATTCAAAGATTTTAAAAAGTAAAGACTTTCATTCTTTGATAGAAAAGACTCATTTTCTTAAACAATAAGAACCAAGGAAGATAGCATAAGGACAACTGAATTTGTTTCACTTCCCCTTTCAGAAAAACAGCATAAGGGCAACTAGATCTGTCTCTCACCTATATTTTTTGTTTGTTTATTTACTTGGAAAGTAAACAGAAATCTTTCTGAAATGACAAAATACCAAAATAGAGTAACCTTAGCTAAAGTGCAACCATTACAATACTGCTTAGTTCCGTCATGCTTTCTTGGCAAATTGCTTAGCTTGCCCTCTCTAATCATTAGCCAGGGAACATTAGCCAGAACTGGCTTCTCAGATGTAGCTATTAGTAATTGTCTTGCAACCCTTCGGGTACTGATTACTTTTCTATTCCAAGTATTTTTCTTCCAGCCATAAAGCAGTCCTTAGTGAACTACATGACACAAACAGACCCCATCACCATAATGACAGTTCCTGTGCTACCTGCTCCCTTAATAATGATGTAAAACAGACCACCACCCAATCACCTTAATGACCTATTCACACCAAAACTAACCACTTGGTTTTAACCATTACTTTCCCCAGCTATTAAAAAAAACCCAAAAACTTCTAAACTGGACAAATTACTTCCCCTTTAGAAAAAATCATATTCCCGTGTCTTCTTATAATGTTTTATCTTACGATGTTTTGCCAAATCACCTTATTTTCCTTATACTTTTTGCATGCAGAATTGCTTTTCTTACATCTGACAGCCTTAATTGCATATATCAATTACAATGTTAATTCTTAGTGACTCTTATTTTTGGTGACAAAATCTAGGAGGCAAGCTATTTTAATTATGTACTAGATGCACAGTTCAGGACAAAGGATAATGCCTTGGGCTAGGTCTTGTATCTTGAAGGCTTAAATCTAAAGATTTAAGTTTACAGGCCACTTATGTGCAAAAAGTATTACAGAAGCAAAGTTTTATATTTTACCTGACCAATAGATCAATAGACTGAGACAAAAAGGTCCAAATCAAATTCTGAAAACATTTACATAATCTATTTTGCCAACTTTGAAGCTGTATTTACTTACTAAGGCTACTAAAGTCATGTAAATGAAAGACATGAGTTAAGAGTTTCTGTTTTCCTGATAAAACATGTTATGTGCTTACTTTTCTTTAAGTCAATCACATAGAATTTTTTTCATATATTTTGGTAGTGTGACATTACATACAAATAACATGCATACAGACCCACAGACAGCAGAATTTATAGATCTATAAGATTTTTTTTTTTTTGTCAGTTTTAAGACCTCTCTTTCTTCTTTTCCATTTCAGCTACCCATCTTTTTCAATTAACTGTTTTGTTGCTTTAGGCAACCTTAAATTTGCATTTCTCTTTTTTTTTTTTTTTTGAGTTGGAGTCTCACTCTGTCACCCAGACTGGAGTGTAGTGGCCGCTCCCAGCCACCACAACCTCGACCTGCTGGGCTCTGGCGATCCTTCCAACTCAGCCTTCCTAGTAGCTGGAATTACAGGCATGCGCTACCACACCCGGCTGATTTTATTTATTGTAGAGATGAGGTCTCGCCAAGTTGCCTAGGCGGGTCTCGAACCCAGGCAATCTACTCACCTCAGCCTCCCAAAGGTGCGGGATTACAGACTGAGCCACCGAGCCCGGCTTAATTTTTTTTTTATCTTTTATTTTTTATTTTTTTTTGAGTAGAAGTCTCACTCTGTCACCCAGACTGGAGTGCAGTGACTGCTCCTGGCCACCATAGCCTCGACCCGCTGGGCTCCAGCAATCCTTCCGCCTCAGCCCTCCGAGTAGCCGAAATTACAGGCACGCGCTACCATGCCCGGCTGATTTTTTGATTTATTGTAGAGATGAGGTCTCGCCAAGTTGCCCAGGCGGGTTTCGAACCCGCGGGCTCAGGCAACCCACTCACCTCGGCCTCCCAAAGCGGGGGATTACAGGCTGAGTCACCGAGCCCGGCTAAATTTGCATTTCTAAAGAGACAATTCTTAGGGAAAACACATTAAAGAATTTATATTTTATTTTATTTTATTTTTATTTTTATTTTTTTTGATATAAGCTCAAAATTTTATTTTAGCACATCAAGATATTTAAAATCTCCTGGAGCCTTATTTATAACATGGTAAAATACACCACACCTTGTACTTTATTACATTAAATCATGAAGGCAAGAAAAAGCTGCTACCTGAACATGCACTCTTCCCCCTCATATACCACAGGACTTCTTCTGAGG